>NHOR01000322.1:0-163432 GCA_002287245.1 Trypanosoma congolense | reverse complement strand
AATTCCCATTTTTGCCAAATTCCCTTTTTTTGCCAATTTTTTTTGCAAATTCCTATTTTTTTACGAAATTCGCTTTTTTACCGAATTCCTTTTTCATCAAATTGTTTTTTTTACCAAATGCCCTTTTACCAAATTCTCTTTTTTGCCAAATCCCTTTTTTACCAAATTCCTATTTTTGCCATATTCCCTTTTTTACCAAATTCCCTTTTTTTGCTAATTTTTTTTGCAAATTCCTATTTTTTGCCAAATTCCCTTTTTTGCGAAATTCCCTTTTTTCCCAAATATTCTCTTTTTGCAAAATTTCATTTTTTTCCAAAATTTCTTTTTTGCCAAATTCCTTTTTGCCAAATTTCCTTTTTGCCACATTGCCTTTTTCACTAAATTCCCCTTTTTCGCTAAATTCCATTTTTACCAATTCCCTTTTTGCCAAATTCTCTTTTTTGCCAAATTCCTGTTTTGCCAAATTACTTTTTTTGCTAATTTTTTTTGCAAATTCCTATTTTTTCACGAAATTCGCTTTTTTAACCGAATTCCCTTTTTCATCAAATTGTTTTTTTACCAAATTCCCTTTTTTACCAAATTCCCTTTTTTTGCCAAATTCCCTTTTTTGCCAAATTCCATTTTTTACCAAATTCCCTTTTTTACCAAATTCCCTTTTTTGCAAAATTCCCTTTTTTGCCATATTCCCTTTTTTACCAAATTTCCCTTTTTACTAAATTCCCTTTTTCACCAAATTCCCTTTTTTCTCTAAATTCCCTTTTTTGCCAAATTCTCTTTTCTGTCAAATTCCCTTTTTTACCAAATTCCCATTTTTGCCAAATTCCCTTTTTTACCAAATTCTCTTTTTTGCCAAATTCTCTTTTTTCCCAAATTCCCCTTTTTTGTCAATTCCCTTTTTCACCATATTCCATTTTTGCCAAATTCTCTTTTTTGCCAAATTCCCTTTTTTTGTCTAATTCCCTTTTTTGCCATATTCCTCTTTTTTGCCAAATTCCCTTTTCTGCCAAATTCCCTTTTTTGTCAAATTCCCTTTTTTGCCAAATTCCATTTTTCCCAAATTCCCTTTTTTGCCAAATTCCCTTTTTTTGCTAAATTCCCATTTTTGTCAAATTCCCTTTTTTGCTAAATTCCCATTTTTTCGTAAATTCCCTTTTTTGGCTAAATTCCCATTTTTCGTAAATTCCCTTTTTTGCCAAATTTTTCTTTTTTTGAAATTCCTTTTTTTTGAATTTTTTTCTTTTTTCTTTTTTTTGGCAAAATTCTCTTGTTTTTTGCCAAATCCCCTCTTTGTCGGAATCTCGGGATTTACGAAATTCTTTTTTTTTCACACGGAGAAAAAAGACTGCCCACTGAAAAAGATCTTTGGACTAACAACCCTATAGGGTAAAATGAAAGGCGACCGTAAATCCGTCGTCGGCTCTAAAAATCAAATGCACAACGTGACGAGTGGAGGAGCGCACTGAAAGTAGTGTCTTTTTATTGTTTTTTCTCCACCAATAAAGTTACAAAGCGTTCAAAGAATTCACCTTCCATTCGTCTTTGCTTCCACATTGGCTCACCCATACATGTCCATCACCAAAGCACCAAACCCCTCCGGGAAGCCGAATTCCCTTTGACCAAAGTACACATTTTTATGCTCTTTTTCCCTGTTTCTTCACAAGATTGTAAAGTGATTACGCGTTTTTTCAAGGTGCCATTGATTTAAGGTTTTCTACTAAGCTGAAAGCGTTGGACCTGGATTGGTAAGATCGCTATTGTTTTTGGTGTTGTTGTTATTGTGGGTTTCTCTGGCTGATTTCCTGGGGCAAAAAATGGCTCCGACAAAAGGTGCGGGCGACACGAGCAAGTCGCTGGTTTCTTACTTGAAGGACGAGGGTGTGGTGGATGCCATTCTACCGCTCGCGGAGCAGAAGGACAAGGTTGAAAAGATTGCGAACATGGTCCGGAAGCGTGTGGACGGAAAGCAGCCACCTCCCATCGAGGAAGAGCTGTGGCCTTTTTTGCCGGTCCTTCGGCATGCTCAAGAAACTACGGACACCCGAAAAGAGGTTTCATGGGAGGAATTGGCGCAGGTTCTGGAGTTTGCCGTGGCGGCCAATGAAGACTTTGAAAACCCCGCAGCCGTGAGAGAAATGAAGGAGTGGGCGGAGAGTATGAGAGATCTTTGTCAAGGAGTGGACGGGATGCGGGGCGCTGGAGATCTTTACGGGCCTCTTCATGCTCCATGGCCCTCGCTGAGCCTGTTTTTATTTCTGGTGTGCAGCCTTGCCTTTGACATGAAGAAAGGAATCCAAACCTTCAAGGAAGCTTGGGAGACATGGTTGACTCAGGCGATGAAAGAAGGGTCACCGGGGAAGGATGAGAAATGTGTGAAGGCTTTTGTCAATGTCGCGCTGCGGACGGTGGCTGCAGGGTTCTGGTCGTTGGAATTGGCCATGGAGGAGGGGATTCCTTTAAGGAGTGCACTCGAAGACCTACTGGGTGTGAAGATTCCCTTATCACAAAGTCTGGAAGACAGGAAGCAATGGAACGAATACATGGCCCGTGTGGTAAAGTACTTCGGATGCTTCGTGGAGCCCATAGCGGGAATACTGAGGAGAAATCAGATAGATGTTGAAAAGCTGCATCAGTATGCGAGTGCTATGGGCGAACTGCGCGATCTTATCGCCGAGACGGAGGGACCCATCATCCTTTCGGTCGAGGGGGATCATTGGTTAACGCAGCTTTGGAGCAAGCTTTTGGAGGCTGTCGATCACATGGTTACAACGGTTGTGGAAGCCTCGGAAGACCCTTCTTGCCGGAGCGCCCTCTTGGAAAAGGTCCAGGCTTCCTTGAAGGGTCTGCCAGGGCTTCTGGCTCCATGTAAGTCCATGGGCCCCTCCAGTCTTCAACTTGGGGAAGACACTCAGCCTTTGTCCGAGGAAGAAGTCGGAAAACGCTGTCGAGAGGCCGTGGAGGAGGTAAAGAAGCAAAGATGTCACTTTGGGGACGCCGTGCGGGAACTCTTAGAGTCTCGACTGAAGTCGATGAACAGCGCGGCCTTCTTGAACGGCGGTGAAGCCATGGTCAAGAAAATTCTTGAGAAACTGGTACCCGAGAAAGACCCCGGAAAACCTTGCGCTCAATGCGGTAAGCCGAATCCCCGCAACCGCTGCAGCGTTTGCCTCATGCTTATTTTATGCGGCGAAGATGACAGCGGCAATCGATGCTATGAAACCGTGAAGGACCTCCTCCGGCATCGCAACGAGGTGCAGTATCTTTCTCTGAAGGCGTCTATCGATTCGGAGTTCAACGACTTTTTGAAAGACAAGGTCACCAAGATCACGGAGCAAGTATCGGATTTGCAGGAAAAGGTCCACGAGCTCGAGCACAGGCTTCAAGGCGTTGTGCCGATTGAAGACGATAGAAAAGAAATTAAAGAAATTGAGCAAAGTATCTCGGAGGAGTGGCCGGATGATCTTCAAAAGTTCTTTAAAGACCGACTGGAAAAAATACGAAACGTCGACGCAAAAAAACGAGAGCGACGCCAAAAACTCGGGTGCAAGCTGCGGGGAGACTCCCTGGTGGTTTCCAAGTATTCTTTGAAGATATCGGAAGTCAACCGCTGTCTTCAAAAATATTCCCGTGATAAGTACAAAGAGCTCGTCCTTTTGGGGGAACTTGAAATCGTCACCGATGCCAAATTGCGCCCGCTTCCGTGTACCAATGTGACGGTGTTAACAAGGACGATCCGCCTGGAGGAAGGAGGATGCGAGCGAGATGAAAAGGGGAGGCGAACCTTTACCATTGACACCAGTGGGGGCCATGGGAGTCCCGGAAAGAAAGGTCGAGATGGCGCGGACTATGGAGCGAACGGACACAAGGGTGAGAGTGAGGACGGTGAAGATGGCCAGCCGGGCGGGGATGGAAAGCCCGGAAAGAGTGCGGGGCATGTGTATTTGAAAGCTAACACGGTTTTGGGTGGAACAATTGTGATCCTCGCGAATGGCGGCCATGGGGGCAATGGGGGAGACGGCGGGAATGGAGGAAAGGGGAAGGAAGGTAGAGATGGCGAAGATGGGGATACGGGACTTTTTAAGGCTCATGAACCGAAGCACGGAGATAGAGAAAGAGCGCTTCTGGCCTACCCAAAGTCCAGTCCCGTGGCACCGGGGCGAGGGGGCAACGCTGGACGGCCTGGTGAACGGGGCGGCGGAGGTTACAAGGGGGATGTGGACTTACCCGATGGCATAAAGCACCTTGTCCAAGTGTATGCTGAAGATGGGAAAGCAGGGGTGCGGGGTAAAGTGGGAACACCGGGAGAACCGGGGCACGGCGGGCGCATTGGAAAAGGGTATTTAAGGGTGTGGGAAGAAGAAGGAAAGCCTGATGCGGGCAACTCCACCTGGGAGCCAAAATGTACATGCGCTCGTATGCCGGATACAAGCAGAGAAGCGGCGAGCAAAATACTTGTCTGCCGAGAGGATGCCATCGAAAATCCAACACCTGGTCTTTACATAAGTTACACCAATATTGAGGAAGCCAGATTTCCCCGTTTCAAGCTGAAAGACGACGATACCTTGGTGAATGCCCTGGTCGTCAGTCGTGATTCTTTGAAAGGGAAAAAAGCAGAGGCCAACCAAGCCGTTGTTTCAGCGCAAAAGAAGGTCAAGTCAAACTTGGATAGCTCGCGCTACGCTGGCGACGATGTCGATTTGAGGCGAGCCATCGAAGACATTTTGGAGGGGCGTGAAGCCACCACTGACCGACACGATCAGAATAAAATGGCCGAATTTTCAAGGAAGGTGAACGCTTTCGTGTCTGCTCTGCATGACGAGTGGCCCACACTAAGCCTCGTTGATATGATTATTTCCACCAAGTGCACGACCCACATTCAGATCTCGCAGGTGTATCCACAAGGCACCAAGCGTCACGACGGGGCCAACCGCTACCAAGCCCCCTCACGCTCGCCCCCATGGCCCCGCATCGGCTCGTGCGGACTCCTTGCGGAGATTCAAGACATGCCGGCATTACAAGCATACACAGACTATCTTGCCGAGGACGCTGGAAATCCGAGCCTTACGGTGGAGTTTGCGGGCTGCTGTGAAAAGCTCATCCGAGAACTTTATGAAGAGCATCACGGTAAATTGGTGGAGGGCTATGCACAGTTTTTCGCTGAAAAGTTGAGCGGGGCAATACAGACACACATAAAGGCGGAAAGAAATTATGAAGCCCTCTTAAAGTTGTACATTTCGTTGGGAGGCGATAAGAAAGCCGTGCACGATGGTCCCATCCGGCAGGCATGTCTTCGGCAGTTGTACGTGGTTCATGTAGAGGGGTTGTTGTGCAACCAAAGGATCACGGAGAAGAACACTGTGGCTGCGGCACGTCTGGCTGCAGAACGACTCAAAACTTGCAACCCGATCTTATTTGACAAGCTCCTCCGGGAATCCGGAGGCTGCCCCCTGTGCCCCCAAAATGTCCTGAGTGCACTCCGGGAACCTCCCTCCGAGTGGGAGGAGAAAATGAAGAAATTGGGTATGGATATCCGACAGTTGATTTTGAGCACACTGGGAAAGCACAAAGAAACGGTACAAGATGAGCCATGTGTAGTGGAGGTGTACGAAAACCTTAAAAAAGGTCTCCGAAAGGCGCGGAAGGAAAGTATCTGGACGGAGGAGGCAACAAGTAACTTTTTCCACTGGCTGGAAGCAATACATCAAGAGAAAGCCAAAGAAATACGGCACATCTTTTTCGGCTTAGTTGGGGGGAAATGAAACCTGTGGGACCCTTTTTCTTAATGAGCGAAATCTTCTCCAGGGCATGACCATCGACAAGGCGCTGCAACTCCTTCTCGCATGGTTACGACTTCTCTTAGATACACCGGATCGTTCGCGGGAGGGATTCCAAAAGTATTTTCAGGCTCTTTTCAACCTTTCTTCCGCGGATAAGCGTTTGTTAGAAGAACTGCGTCGGACCAAGAGCCAACCAACACAGCTTTGGTCACGTGTGGGAGTGCTTCTCGTGTCCCGAGCTACCTTGGAAGAATTGGAGCGCGCACGCACCCAGCTTCTGCAGACCATGTGCGAAACCCCAGGCTCCAAACAGCCCACGGACGCCCAGCGTTTCTTGCTTTCCTTCTTGAGCACTGCCGAGCGGTGTCGATGGAGCGGGCTTTTAACCAATGCCCTCGAGAAAGTTCACCAATTCCATCGACTTGAAACGTGCCTGTGCGAGCATGTCGGCCCGGAAGCGAAGCAGATGGGTTCGAACCAGGACGAAATGTCGGGCTACAAAATTATGCAAATCCTGATGAATGATAACAAACTGCTCATCCCCTCTCCGGAAGATTGTGGAAAATGTCGAGAGAATCTGGAACAGCCCATCCAAGAAGCTTACGAAATGGTTGACCAATGGGGGGAAGAGGCCCAGCGCGAAGTTGCCAAACAACTCCACCTTAAGGAGGGCGAAAGGCTCTCTCAAAAAACCTTTGTGGAAGCGGCGCGCCGGCAGCTTCAGCAATCCATACGGGCGTCACGCGTCTTGCATCTCCATGAGAAATTAATGAAAATGCACAAGGAGCAGTGCCAGCAGCCAGAAATGGTGGAGTATGCCCACCCCAAACCCCTTCGCGATGCTCTCATGGAGAAGCTGCGTGGTTTGGAGCAGGCCCAATACGCCAAACCCCCACGTCCTATGGCACTGGAGGAACTCCTCTCCCTGTGCGAGGAGCTTGAACCGTTCCTTTTGACCAGGACTTCCCCTCCATAAATTGGCATTTGAAACGCAGCATGAAGCAAGACAAGACTTCAACTACCACGGGCTCTTTTTTCCTCATTGAACGTACCACACAAGGCCGTAAGAGATTCCTTATGGCCTCTGTCCCCAAGCCCTTTTCTCGGCTGTTTTCATTTTTACAATCCACACTCATAACGGTAAACCTCCAACCCGGCTGAGGTGCGTCGGTAAGAATAGGGACGCTCGATCCACAAACCATTCTGACTCCCTTTTAAACCTCTTACTGCCCCGCCTATCACTCTCCCCTTTGAAATGGATGAAGAAAGCTTCTCGATAGCTACCAGCGAATCTTAACAGCAAGAAATAAACAAATAAAATAACTAGAGGCTCTAAGTGCATAACCAGACGGTGGAGGCGTGTGAGACGGTAAAAGGTTGGATAAAGCACCATGGTGGCGGGGAATGGGACTGGGGACGTGCCTCTGGGATACGGCCTCGACGAGCTATTGCAGAGCGTACCCAATGAAAGAAGACGCGACACTCTGCGAGAACTTTGGCGGGACATGGCGGAAGACAGGGCAAGACTTGTGGAGAAACTGCAGGGGTTGCCGCAGGAAAAGTGGGTCCGGATGAGCTGTGAAGTTCTTTTCCCTTGTTTGCTTCAGTTGTGGTCACCCGAAGACTTTGTGGAAGGGAAAAGGCTTGGAATGGAAGCCCAACAGCGGAACGAGGCCATGGAATCGTTCCTCAGTTATGCCGAAGAAAGTTTATTGGTGCGTGTCACAAGGTGTTTGATCAAGGAGGTGGACGATATGAGGGAAGGCGAGGTAAACCAAGAAATGTATGGGAATGAGGCACTGCAATACCGGCGTAAGTCAACCACGGACGATTTGATGCTCCTCCTGGAGGCTCTGGACGGACTGGAAGAAAAGTATCTTAACACCGGATCTGAGGCATTATCGCTGGTGGAATGGGTCACGAGGGCGCAACGAGCCAAGTTGGAGCAGCTTTTTGACACATGGGTTGAACCCCTCTTAATCCAACAACAGGCGACAGAGGAGAACAGGTCAGCCCTGAAGCAGCAACTCCTGTATTGGATGATGGAACTCGATGAGCCGGACTACGTGAGATTCTGGGAGTTTATGCGGTCCCTAAATTCAGAGCACTTCCGCGGCATGGAAAGCGAAACCCCTTTGCAAAAGCTCCTGGACGTGAACCACTACATCTTTTCCGCCAAGGACAAGTTGGATTTTGTCGAAAAGTTTGAGCCCGAGAAATGGACTGAAGAGCTGAGAAGAAGAGAAGAAGAACACGAAGATTTTTGCAACGCCTGGCAAACTCACGAATGGACGTGGGACGAACTAAGGAATAAGTATTTTTGTGATGAGCACACCTTGAAACTGGCTGAAGACGTCGAAGGTTTGCTTAAAACCGAGGTACCTGCAGATGCCCTTTCCAATTTCAAGAAGCAGTACCAGAGACACCAGGCGTGCAATGGGGACAAAATAAAAGTGAGGAAACAGGAAGAGAACGTACTGGAGTCGGATGAAGAGCTCAAGAAGGTTTTACGTGTGATTTGCCGGACGCTTATGAAAGTCAAAAGGTACACATCCTGGAGACGCACGCAGCTCGTGGCCATTGTGACGCTGGTTCGAGGCAGCACCGTCCTCAATGTGGAAACGGGAGAAGGCAAGACAGCCATAGCGGGGTGCTGCGCGGCTTTCAAGGCTTACTGCGGGTACATGGTGGATGCGGTTACCAGCAACGAAACCCTGGCCGAGCAGTCGTACACAGAACTCGGTAAGTTCCTCGAGGAGCTCTTTGGCGAGGACATGTGCCACGTTTTATCCGGTGATTGCTCCAAAGGCTTTGATAAACCCGTCGTGTTCGGCACGTTTAATCAATTCATTTCCAGTGACCTCGCGTACACGAACTGCGCTGCCCAAAACAATGCGGACCTTGAAAAGCGGAAAAGCAGCCTTCGCTACCTGCTCGTGGACGAAGCAGACCAGCCCCTGCTGAATGAATTTGACCACGTCGTCTACCTCAATTCCCCGTGGTTGCCAGGCAGACGCGTTACACCGGGACTGGTGAACCTCATGGAAAAAGTCCACGCACAGGAGGAGAAGCTGGACTCCCTGAAACAGGCGTACCGGTCGGGTGTGGATGCTGTATGCAAAAAGGGGGACGACGCGGCGATGTCGGAACTGCGCCTAACTCGGTATATCGATTCCGCGCGGCTGGCTTTTGACGTATTGCATGAAGGTGTGGATTACCTTGCGGCGGAAGGCGGGATCGGCGTCCCCTACAATGCCGACACGGGTGAGTTACAGAAGGGCATGACATGGCAAGATGGACTGAGCACGTTTGTTTCTTTGAAAAATGGCGGTTTGTGGAAGGATGAAGGACTGTCCCCGGTGTTTTGCTCCTACTTCAGCTTCCTGGTCTGTTACCGAGGTGCCATGGGTGGGATGACCGGCACGGTGGGCTGCTGGCGGTCGCGTCGTGTCCTGGAGGAGGTGTATGGTCTTCGTGTGAAGAGTGTCCCTCGAGCGTTTCGTCGCTTGTTCTTCCCCGAGAAGCCCGTTGCTCTGAAGACGGAGAACCAACGGGACGATGCCGTGATAACCGAGGCGGTGAGGAGAGCGGAAGGAGGACAGCCGGTCCTCGTACTGATGCAGTACCCCTCCGAAGCAAAAGTGGTTTTCGAAAAGATTCAGGAGCGTGCTAAGGGAATTGGCCGGAGTAGACGACCGAAGGTGGTTTTGTACCTAGATGACGGGAAGCACCACGACACACCGAAAATAGAGAACGCCACCGGCAACATCATTGTGGTGTCCACCGCGCTGGCCGGAAGAGGCAAGGACTTCAAACTCAACAACGAGCAGAGAAAGTGCGGTGGCCTGTTTGTCATTCTCGGCTACGGCGCCACCCAAAGGGAAATTACTCAAGCCTATGGCCGTGCGGCGCGTCAGACCGATCGAGGCGGGGCCGTGTCCATAGTCTTTCACGAGACGGGGAACTACTACCACGCGCTCAATGAAGTGACCTTTGGGGAAAAACTTCGCCTGCAGAAGATTCAGTCGGAAGGCTCGCGGAAGATGGACTTGGAAAAACACCTGCGCGACGTGTACCTGGAGACCGTGAAGACAATTGTGGACGATAACCAAGAATTTGCCCATAAATTGAAGCAATGTGACGGTGTGGTCCTGTGTGAATGCCAAGAATACGATAACCCTTATGATCCCAGAAACTGCCGCAAGCTGGCGAACTTTCTCGCTAAAATCATGGAGACTCGGTTTGGACTGTGGATGAACGAACACCGGGAAAAGCTTTTTGAGGACAGCCGGTCTGTCCAAAAGTCGGAGGCGTTGCTGGAGAGAATGCATGAGGAAGTGCTTAAGCCGCTGATACAGCGAGCAGGAGAAGAACCGCCCAACATCCTGCGCTTCCTTCGCACGTCGGATGAGGCGCTGGAATTGTGTCTGTCGGTTTGCCGCGTGGAGGCCTTGTCCGAACTGTGGGAGAAACCTCAAAGCCCACTCCGAACTTTTGGTAACACCTGCACCTTCGGAACGATTCCCTACTATGTGGGCTACTCGTACCTCAAACGAGCGCAAGACAAGAAGACAAATGAAAACCAGCGGAAAGACTTCTTCGAGATGGCTGCGGACTGCTTTGTGGATGCTGCGGACTCCTTTGGACGGTGGTTTCGAGTTTACGAACATATGGACAATGTGGCCGACCGAATCCATCCAGGACCTGGAAGGAGCGAGGCGTTGGATGATCGCTGCGAAATCATGCGTCAGCAACTCTGCATCGCCAGGTGCCTCGCGGGAACCCGGAATTGGAACCCCATGATGTTTGTCGCAGCTTTTCAGGGCATCGAGGCATCACCGATTAACGCGGAGAAGGCTTTTCGAAAGCTCCTGGAAGAACAGCTTCTGACACCGGCACGACTCAAGGATGGGGATAAAGCTGCTCTGAAGGAAAAACTACAAAATATGGGACTGGTAAGCGTCACTGGGGAGCGGATGAGCGATAAGGACCTCTCGAGGCTTGCCAAAGCTTTGATCGGGGCGAGGTATTCCGCATATGGCCTTGGTTTGTATGACGCGGTGGTAAAGGAGTCGAAAGAGCTCATGAGAAAACACGGTGGCGCGGATGACCCAAACCATCTTGCGGCAATAGATTTCGCTCACCGCGCCAAGAAAATGAGAAATGAACTCTGGGAAAAGCTGACAGACGCGGAGCGCGGTGTGATCCAGCCGTTTCGTGTAGCCCAAGATGCCAGACACGGGTCCGATGAGAACCTGACCAACAAAATAAAGGGCGCTCTGAAAGAGCTGGATCCACAATTTATTCCGCTTGCGACCAACGTTTTCATGAAGGCCATTGGAGTCCTCAGAACAGAACAGTTCCCGAACTTTGAGGTCGAGATGGGAACATTGACGGACGCGTTGAAGGCGTATGGACCAGAGGTCTCTGCTTCTGCCTCGCGGGAACTCGAATACTTCCGGCCGCTGGGACAGCATGCGGCCGTGGTGCTTAAGCAAAATGAATCGACTGGAGAAAGGAACACCGGCTGTTTGAAAACATGGATACACCATGTGGAAGAATCCACGGAAAACACCGCTTCCAGCACCCTGTTGGAGGTCCGCGAGAAAACGGTGAAGGACCTTCTTCAGACGTTCCAAAATCACTTTCTCGACCGTATCCGGCCAATCCTGTATCAGGTCTACTGCCAAGGCGAAGACAAGTTCGAAAAGCTCAAGCTGTGCCTGGAGAACGAATTCCACGAACTTACCGGCCGCACTGACGGAATATTCAGCGACTTTGGCGGCGGTGCAGAGTCCTTCTGTCAGAAAAGGGAGAACGTTCTCGGCGTATGGTTTCGTAAGGGGGTGGAAGCCAGCACACTCCAACGCCTCAGGCGCGGAGACTATCTGGAAACGTCGGAGACTATTGTAAACCGCCTTTGGAGTGAATCCGCTTTCACCCAGAAGCTTGAAGATCAGTGCGAGTGCGCTTTCGACAATATCAAGATGGAAGCACCGCATGCAGAGGGTTTCATATGGGATGAGAGCATGGAGGAAAGCAATCCGAAGGCGAAGAGGGAAGTGAACACAGTTCTTGACGATTGTAAAAGGCGTCTGGAAAGCCATATGCAAAACCGAGCGGACAGGGTGGCAAACCTCACGTTTCGTTCCGTCAAGGTGACCTTAGTGGAATATGCATGGGAAAAGATGAATGAATACGCCAAAGGGAACCAACAGGAAGATGAAGGGAGCACCAAAAAAAATGAGGCGAAGGGAAAAGAAGACTATGATACCAATCGGGGACCATCCACATCACGGGGGTCTGACTCGGACTACAACGGGCCCAGCTCAGCATCGAGCGTCTCAGAACCCCGTGAGGGGGGGACGGTTCAAAGAGAGATATCCGATGGGCACTTTGAGTTATCCCGAGGGCATTTCCCCCAAGGCGCTTTCCCCTTAGGCAAATCAAACGGATTCCATGACGAGAGTGCAGAAGAGGAGGCTGACGTCGACGAACGGGATCGATTGAAAAGTGAGGTCATGGCTTGGAAAAAGCGAGCGGAAAGATGGAAGCAAGCTCAAGAAGGGCATGTACCCGAAATTCGTTTGGTTCTGGAGTGTTGTGCAAGCTTCCTACAGCTTGCCACCAAAGTGGTAGAAAGTGTGGGCACTTCCGAGGGAAAAGAGGAATGCAAAGAACTGGAAGTACTGAAGGAAGCCCTAGAGAAGTGGCCGGAGTATCTTGAGACGAAGAAGAATTGTTGGCAAAGACGGATGAGCATCCACGAAGACGGGAAAGAGTCAAGTGCTGTAGAGGAGGAATTGGAGGAGCAGGAAGACGAGGCGGATGACGTGGGAGAGGAACTGGCGGTGCTGGAAGCGAAAATCAAGGAGAAGGTACCGGACTACCAAAACGATCCAAAACCGTTCAAGTGTCCCCACTGCGACAGAAAATACGCATCAGTGGGATGGGTGAGGCGGCATGTTCGTCAATGGCACCAATACGAACCCACTAAAGACATCGTTGAGGACCCTGAGAGTTTCGAATGCCCCTATGGCTGTGGTAAAGCGTATAAGACACGTGGTTGGTTGGATCGCCACGTGCAGGTCCAACACTATGCAACCCGACAAGCGTGCGAAGCAATGGCAGACATGGATGGGGACCGTCTACGGCTCAGATGTCCCCATTGCGAGAGGACGTATGAAGAGGTCGGTTGCCTGAGGCAACACTTGATCGAAGAACATGGAGGGAAATAGCCCTTTAATCCAAAGTCCTATTGGTGAGCATGAGGGTTCTTCCTGATGTGTTCCAGTTGGCCGGACGGTCTGACATGGTGCTTCCAACCGAACGCCTCGCGCGCTGAAGCGAAGAGGAAGTAGATTCCCCTTCTAGCAGAATTCTTTTTGAACCAGTGACCGTGTTAACCCTCGAGAAGGCGCGGCAAGCGGGGTTATCTTTTTCAAGCCATTCTTTCGGTACACCAGGTCCGGGGCATTAGACTTTAGTCTTCCCAGACTCGATTTCGCGGGAGGGGTCTGTTCCCACAGCCCCGCTCCTTGTTGTCGCGCACTCCAATTCGAAGAAACCTTACTAGCCTGAGTAAGAAAATAGCTTGATCTCAAATATGGCGAACGGAAACGCAATTTTGTCTTTTCTTCGCCCTCTAGAAAAAGATTGAAGTGAAATCTAAATTAACTAGACAAGGGAACTCATTTTAAAATCAAGGAATTCAGTCCTCTGAAAAGAGTTCAAAGGAGAAAGTAGATCCGAATCTTTCCCTCAGGCAAACTAGCAAACGGAAAATCCTTGTGTGGTAGACTGGTCAACTTCAAGTAGCCTGTGTCCGATAGGATGGAGACTGGGCGTGCACCTGAGCGCCGGAAACTGGACAAGGCTAACGAGACGGTCGAGGAGTGGCAGGCGTATGAGCGTGAAGTTAAAAAACTAATGTCAGGACAAAGCGCAGAAAATGGTGGGGCAAGAGACCGAGGCCGAGAGGAAGAATCACCCCTCGTCGAAAAGTTGAAATCGATGCGGGAGGAGGTGATTCGACTTCACCAGGAAAAAAGCGAGAACGTGGAGACGGAGTCAATAAGGAGGCGCCTCAAGACAATTTGTGACGAAATTAATCCGACGATTGAGGAAGTTCATAGACTCTGGTTGGAAAAGTTCCAAGAAATTGAGTTCGAGGTTGAAAAGGCAAGATTAAAAAAGATTGACGAGGGCAGGGAAAGATTAGGAATTGTACAAGACCCAGAACCACTCGAATCTTTGCTACAGGCTGGATGGGAGATCGTCCGATTATTGAGACCAGAGGAGGGAAGACATGGGAAAGCGCACGAAGAGTTCATGAGACTGATGCGAGGCCGTGGAGCCGAGGCACGCCGCCAGGTGGAAAACTACTTCAACGAGTTGGAGAAGGATAAAAAGAAAATCATACAATGGAATGGCTGGTTGAACAGGGTCCAACATTCAACATTTGGTCCGGATAGGGACTCACCCGAGCTCGAGGAGAAATATGAAAGTCTTCACCAGGCGATAGAGGAATGGAATGGAGACTCCTGTCAAAAGCGCGACGAGTGGGAAGAAGAAAAGAAGCGTGTTGCGGAATTCGAAAGGGAGGCGAGTCAAATTTTGAATCATCTTTGTGGGCTACTAAATGAACTGGCGAAACTTCGTAAAACAGGACCGGAGCACCAGACGTCAGTCCCCCGCACCTCCCCAATCGAAGAGTCTAACACTGACGGTAATCCATCAAACGGGAACGGGGATCCGAGTAACACTCAAAACAGGGCCGGACGAATAAGTTCCTCAGCAACGTCACTACACCCGAACGTGAGAGAAAGGACCGAAACAAGACTGCCCGATATTTTCCCAAGAAACGCTTAAGTTGGTCGACGCCTACAGGGGAAACTAGTCCAACAAAACCGCTCTAAAAAAGCACCCTGCACGATAAAGATTGTGGCTTACCACCCCAATCACAAACGTAGACAACTCCTATTCAAATCCCTGTTTTAATCGCCCGTGTTCCTTTTTCTTCTTTTTTCAGATGGAGAATATGATGACGATGAAGGTTTTTTGGTTGGCGATGATGTTAGGGATAGTCTCTGGGAACGAGAACCATTCCACCACCTGTCAGCTCGATAAAAAGGAAGCGGGCGCTCTGTGTGCCCTGGCGACGGTGCTGGAGGCCACGTACAAGATGGCGGAAAAGTACGACGAGCACTATCTGAAGGAGGCTTCCGAGAATATGACAAGGCTTAAAAGCAACTTCGATCAATCCAGGAGGGCGTTGCTGGAGACGCTGGAGGAACTGGAAGCGACCAATACTTACTACACCCTCGAGGTGCGGATGCTGTTGGGCGTCGTGGTTCATGAGGCGGAAAGGGAAGACAACAAGTCGCACAGAGCGTTCGAAGAAGCGAGCACCCATTTTCTGGAGCACTGGGAGAAAGCAAAGACAGCCATTAAAAAAGCTCTGGGTAAAAAAGGAGAAGGCTTGAGTGTGAATTGCAACAAGACTCATTCCACCCTTTCCCATTTCATAAGGTGTCATGTTACCGGTGGCAATGGGACCACGCCAACCACGGTCCCCCTCGGGACGGTATGCGAGGTCCAGGATTATACGCAAGACCTGAAGGAAGGCACGGGCGACACGATCCTGGAGATACCGCTAGAAGCGGCGTGGAGGCAGTGGAGCGGTCTGAGTGTTAGGAGGTCGTCCTCGGAAAGGCCAGCGTGCCCATCCACAGCCCTATGGGAGAATCCCATTCTCTTTTCCACCCATTACATGAAGGGCCTTGCCGAGGTGTCAAAGCGGGCAGAGGCAACGAGGAACCAAAGTGTGGTGTCGTTGGCGTTCTTGACGGCTCTCCGGAGAGGTGTGGAGGAAAGGGAAAACATGAAAAAAATAGCGCAGGACGTCAAGGTGGCGGTGAAACATGATCAACCGGTGGAACTCGGAAACACAGAAGGTCCACCCCGCCCAAAACCGCAGCAAGTCCACTCAACTAGAAACGTGCTACTGGCTAACCAAGCGGCTCATGTTTTTTTTCGACAAATATGTTGGACTGCAAACTACTAGGAAAGCTGAAAAGCAATAGTGCATGGTGCCGTTTTTTCAAGAAGGAAAACTGCTCCAAAAAGTTGTAGACTGGGTCCTTTCAGTCTGTTCATATCCAGTCTTAACCAGCCTGTGGTGCATGCTATGGCCGAAGTTGTGTGTCTGTGACAGTGTCTATCGGAGTCATATTGCGAATGCATCAAACCGAACCGTTGTGAAAGCTGTCTGAAGAGGAAGCTTTGTGCGCGGCACTGCGGGTGCCTCCGCCCGGCAGAGAAAGAAAAATTCCGATCAGTGTTTAGGTGTGTAAAGAGCGGCAAGGTGAGCATGTGGTATTCAAAGCCAGAAGGGCCATGGAGCGTGCCGAGAAAAATTGTTAGCGGAGTCCCTGACTCTACTACTCTTAAACGCACGCACCGGCCGAGAAGTGGAAAAAAAAGCAGAAACTACGGCAAGAGAGAAACCGATAAACAAAAATAATAAGAAGGTGTGGCCGTGTTGTCACATTTTCCTTCGGGGTGTGAGGAACCCGGATTATAGAGCGGTTGGGCGTGTGGAGTGTCGCTCAATTTGGGCGTGCCATTTTATTGAGGTACACCCATATCCCCTCCATAGGTGCACTTTCTTACCAAAATAACCCTTCCTTTTTTAGGATTTAGCTACGAGTTTTCACCTTACAGTTTTCAAGGAGGAAGGATGCGGTGTTTGGGTTACGTGTGGTGGTTGACGTTTATGGTGGTGGAGGTGGGAACTACAGGGAGCAGTGCGTGCAAACTCCATCAGAACGCCACGAGGGTTTTGTGTGCTATTGCGGGGCTCCTCCACACCTCCAAAAACATAGCGGACCACTACGAGAAACAGCAACTCCAGCAACCCTTCGAGAATGTAGAGTTGTATAAGAGCAGCTTTGATCAAAACATGAAATCCCTGGAGGGTCTCCTGAAGAACACCACGGTGGAGAAAAAATATACAGCCGAGCAGTTGGGCAACTTGACCGCTCTGGCGGCAGAGCTGCGGCGAAAAAGCGACCAGGAGTATGAGGAGGCGAGGTCGGCGTTGGAAAGTTTCCATGAGCATGAAGCCGAGGCCGTGATGGGCGATACGACGGCCCTCGGTGGTGGGGGCGAAGGGGAACGAGACTGTACGGACCCTCCCGCTACCCTCCTGGGCATTCTGAGGTGCTACCATAACTCACCCACCACTGCGAGGGAGGGCCGACGCTTGGTATGCAACGAAGACTTCAACCAACGTTTGGATAACCAGGCGGATAAGATTTGGACCACCTGCCATGAGACCGGGGAGGGGAAAGATTATTGCAGCGGCGTCGTGGAGGCTCTTCAAGAACAGTTGGAGCAATGGAGGACCTTGACGGAAAGGCAAATCGGTGGAACGTGTCCTGCACACGCGAACTGGGAGAATGCCACCAAAGAAACTGCTGACCACATGATCCAATTAGGTGAGAGTCTCGAGATCGTGGTGAGCGTGCGGGACTACAGCCTGGCGTCGCTGGCGGTAGTGTTGGCAATTCGAAGGGGTGTGGAGAATGGAAACGATCTGGAAACGATAGCGATAGCGGCCCGGCAAGCCATCCAACCGGGTGCCGTGGTTGAGCTGGAGACTCCAGGCAAAAAAGGCTCCAAGAGAAAAATAGGACAGATCGCGGATGGACCAAAGGGACTCAGCCAAGAAAAACCGTTCAAGGCTTTCATCAATTTCTATTTTCCTTTTCCGAAGGGTTTGGGGGCTTGTGACTGGAGCCCATCACCAATAAGTCTTGCTATCGCGATTGTCGTCATTGTTTTATGCGTTATTTACAGTTACCGACGTCTCGAGCAGCCGACTTGACGGAGCCAGAACTCCATGAGAGTAATGAACCTGAAGAGCATATAGCCCGTGAAGGGAACGCCTCAAATAAGGTTAGAAAGCTCCTTCAGCCATACGTCCCGGGATAAAAGATACCTTTTTCCTTTCTCGTTTCCCTCTCGCTACCACGTGAACTGTATATAATCCGAACATGCCGGAGGAAACGAAAGCATGGAGCGAAAACTAAACTAAAGAGTACATAATTCCAACCCCACAACCTGTGAATAAGAAACGGCAAGCCTGTCAAATTATATCCGGTAACTTGTGTGGTGTGTATCTCTTTTTCTTTAGGCGAGCTGTTTTCCCGTGAAATGATTTTGGGTTTCTCGTATTATCTGCGCTGTTTGTTTTAGTAATAATTCTTTTTCTTTCTCATTCTGAGCGGTAGGTTGGGGTTGTGCTTGGGGTAAGTAGGGTGAGAAGGGTTGGCGTGTAGAAAGTATGGGTGAGGGTATCGGTCTACCCATCGTGGCCGCCGCCTTGCGGATGGTCCTCTCAGGGCTTCGCGGGAATGTTGCAACGGTTTCGAGGCGGCCCCCTTTTTTCATGGGAAGGTGCGTGGCGCGTGTGTATGGCACTGAATAAAACTGTGGATTCCATGATTGCGTGCTTCCCGGAAGACTTCCTAGACAAAACTGGAAACGGGTCTCGAACAGGCCGTGGCCCATACCCTCGTTGGGAACGATGCGGAGCACACCCTGGGCGCTGTCACGGAGGATCTTCCGGGAGCCTTCCCGAACCCCGGTCATCGCGGATCCAGGCTCGGGACTTGCAACAATCCAGAAAGCGACTACTCCGGGCGCTCCTTTCCACAGAAATCGATGCCGTGCGTTTTTACGGCGGTTACATCGACTACGGACGCTTCCAGGCGGGCTTTGATTGCCGCCGCTTCCCGATGGATGGGAGAGGAGCAGGAAAGATGTTCTGGCATCGGCACCGTGGGTGGTCCACAGATAGCAACCGGAGGCTCGCTCCAGGCTTTGAGAGGCCTGGGAGGCTGTCTCCAGTGTGTGCCTCCACAATAGCCTGATTACGAGTCCAAGCTGTACTGGGAATAAAACCTTAGAAGCAAAGGTTGTCAGCACTGGAATGCCACCCCGTACCATTTTACCCAATTTCTCAAGGTTTCTGATGGTCCTTCTAAGCTGATTCGCACGGCCACCCCCTAAAAAATAAGGCTGTCGATGGCATTCGGACCCCACAGTGGAAGACGCCTAAGGAGGCGGAGACAACATATCACTCCCAACTGATCCTGAATCGATCATTCCCACCCCACGGCCGCCGCCCCTCCCGAGAAAGCGGAGGACCCTGTTGGTGGAGAAGAAGATGTTCTGGAGGAAGCGGCCCTCCACGATACGCTTCAGCATCCCGACCCTAGCCTGAACCGCTTCCACTTCCATCTCCTTCGGAGTGGTGATTTCGCCTTCCGACCCTGGTCCATACCACCTTCTATGGCCATCCCCCGTGATCCCCGTTTTCTCTCTTTTTCGAATTATCCTTCTCTTTCTCAGCTTTTCCCACGCTCTCTGCCGTACATGTGTGTTTGTTTGAGTTTGGTCTGAGGCATCCAAGGCATAGAGGACTGCTCATGAGGATGCATTCCAAGTACTCGGCGAGATGCGGAAGGGCGTTGGACGCTACCCATCGGCGTCGCCACGGCAATGGCAACGAGCCCCACCTTCCCCCTCCCCCACCCACACAGCAAGACCGTGCTCCTCACCGACGCACCTTTCAAGGAACATGGCCCCCACTCATCCTTCTCATGCGGCTGGTGCACTCGGTACGCCAATTGAAACCACTCCACACCCTTCCTCTTTTCATTTCTTACGGAGAAAAACAAAAGATCGGGATGGGATAGGGTGGGGTGGGGGATCATGGTGCTGGTGGTGGTGATGCGGATGATTGGGGTGGTGATGGCCACGTTACCGGTACCCCGTGCAGGTTCGTCTTATCCACAAGCCATCCCCTCCGAAACCAGCGGAGCCATTTGTACACTCAACAGGAATTCAAACGATGTCGTGCCCTGCGCGGCCGGGAGGCTATCCGAGTTCCAGAAGACCCATTCCGCGCACGCATTCAATTTGTTTGACTGGGAGCTCCACTTTCATGGGTCTCCCGATTGCCCGAGAAACGGAAAGCCTCTTGGAGGATGTTCGGAATATTCTCGAAAAGGTTAACCAACCAAGGAGCCGACTCTCTCCAAAGATCATCCGTGCGACCGCTCTTGCTTTCAAGTACGGTGAGCGTCTGGGAGAGTTCATCACCGTGTTCGCGAGGGCCAGGGGGAGAACGGGCATCCTGGAAAGAGCCCACGATCGTTGGAAGGCTGATGGGGACGGCCCCGCCACGACGGCCGATTTGCAGGACTGCTTTACAGAAGGTGCGAGATTCGAAATGGGGAACACCACGGGGCCAAAGTTCCTGTACGAGTGGCCGATGGAGGCGAACCGAACTTGGCCTCCGTCATCGAAACTATCACTCAGAGTGCCTTGTCTCAACATTGATACTGAGATGCACTGGACATGAATACCAGCTTCGATCGGATCAACGGGGCAGGCGATGGAATCCTCGGAGACAACCTCAGCGGTCCGCTCGGGTGTGGCGGCAGCATGATGACCATCGGGGAAACGTTCGGAGGGGAGTTCAACAGCAGCACCTTGGCCCAGGCAAAATCCCCAACGCATCGGACAGCAGCGCTCCGTGGACACCAGATCCAGCCACTCTCAGAGCGCATCATCGGAACGCCTCGGACGCCTTCCATTCTTTCCGAACACTCCAGGACCGCATCCACTCCAAACTCCACACCATCGCGTAAAGCGTGTAAACGCGTCTGAAAGGCCCAACCCCGGGTCGCTTTCACGCAGGCAGCGGCACTCCGAGTGTCCTCCACTGTGTCCATCTCCTCCCTCTCGGAATGGCATAGAAACAAGGGCACCAAACCCACCCCCGCTCCTCCTCGACCCCTCCAACCCCTTTATTCGAGCCCTCTCCTCACGACCACCTCTTTCTTTTGGCTTCACTAAAGTCCTTTTTTTGTCTCCTTTCCATATGGGTGTGGGTGTGTGTGCCTGGGTGGCTTGCTTACCGGTTTGTGTGTTTCTTTTCTCCACTTATGGTGCTGGGGGTGTAGTTAGAGTGAAAAAAAGGAATTGGGTTTTGGATGGTGATTGTTGTGGGAGCGGGAACTGGAACGACAACTGGGAAAATGAGAACAAATCAAAATCACCACGAGTATGCGCACCCCTGCGAAGTCTTGGGGGCGGAAGTGATACGTTACAACCGTCATGCAACCGGGGCGAGGTTACGGAAGGCTCCGGGAAAAGTGATTTTCGGGACGCATGCTGGAGGGAATTTTGAGAATCTCCAAAAGGTTTTTCCAGAGGAATACGGAAAGGACGCGGGCGGATCAAACTCATTGGGAAAGTTCTTATACAATAATCATGACCACTACCACAGGAAAGTCCATCCCACACGACCTTCTTTGCATGGGTATGGTGTAGGAAATGGATACCTGTTTCATCATCACTGCGACAAGATTCCCCAGCATTATGCGGGAGGACCGCCGCAGAATTGAAAGGTGAGAAGAACCAAAAGGATGGGGGATGTTGCCATAATGGCAACAAGCATGAGCGAACAAGTACAGCTATCACAACAAGCGGACTAAAAAGCGCCTGGACACCACGTGGGATAAAGTAGTGAAGACGTGCCCCCCGAAGGCGCCCAACACTACTCAAGAACAGGCACAAAAGACTTGGTTGGAAAACCTAAAAGTTGTGGAATACCGCAGCAGCCCCAGCTGGTCTCGAGCTCACGGTCTCCGCCGGGGGAAGGTAACGTGGACGTCTTCGTGAGCTACGGAAGCTGGCACACGCACTGCCCAAAGACATGCCCAAAACAGCGACACATCCTGCAGGAAGCCCTCGACAAAACTAAATTCGTCCTCACCCACTCCCAAAAGACGGCCACCAAACCCATCCTCAACCACACCCTCGATGATGGCGAGGAGGAGGAGGTGTTAGTAACCCAGGGAGACTCAGGCGAACGTGCCCATCACGGCCACTCCGACACGCATCGGCCGCGCCAGCGCAAAGAAACACAGCCCGCTTCCCAACCTCCCGGATAAAGAAGAAGACGGCACCCCTCTCACACCTTTTTCCCAGGCCTCTTCAGGGCTCCTGTGGCCCTTTGGTGCTGTCGTCGCCACAACACTCGCCAATCCGATGCTTGCCCCTAACCCGGCTTCCCCTAACCCTATGTTCTCAAGGAAGATATTCTTTCCCCCATTTTTTCTTTTCTTATCTTTTCTCTTCTTTTGTTTGGGGAGCAAGTGGGATGAAGCTCTTTTCTGTGTTGGAGATGAAACTACTGGTCCTGGGAGTTCTGTGGGCCCCGATGATGTTGCGGACACCGGAACATGACAGTAAGAATGTTTTTGAAGTGCGTTGCACGGTGATGAAGCACGCCCAACGGGTGCTGAATAAAACGAGGGGACACAGTGGCCCGCTGAGGAAAGCCCTCTATGGGGGCAGAAAGGGGATGTTGTATGTAGATGGCTACCAGGTATCGGCGACGGGAACATGTTACAGCCAAAGGCTAAGAAGACGTCGGTGCACATATGACGCCGGGGGAACACGAACGTATGGTTGTTTCGCGGATAGTCTTGCAGGAGCCTTATGGTGTACCCGCACCCCTGGACCGAGCGGAAGGCATATCTATGATCTGAAAACGTTCCCTTCCGGAAACACCGGGTCAAGTCACAGAGAAGAACTACACCATCAGAACTATCTTTTTCAAAACGTTTGGGACCAAGTTCAAAAAAAAATGCCTCCTTGGAGAGAACAAAAACCGAAGGCACACGTGAAGAGGTGAGTCAACTGGAGGGAACGGTGAATTCCTGGAGGAAAAAACTGATACCGGAAAAAGGAAACCTTCTCTATTTAGAAGAGCACGTTGGTTCGAGCGTTTGTAGTCGCACCAACCCACTGGACGCGTGTGTTACCTACCGCCATGGTCGGAGTAGAGACAAACACACAGTTCCCATTCCACGAGCGGACGCGCTCCACCAGGCTATTCAGGGCCTGAAAATGTCGCACGAGTCCAAAGCGTTTCCAGGGAATTTGCCGTCCACCACACGCACCTCCGACGTCATCACGGAGACGCAACTCTATTACCCCTGTGCCGCCGCTTGGTTTTCCTAAAAAGGTTTCAGTCGGAAGCCGTCCCCATGATCCCCAGTCTCGAGAGATTCAGATGAAGCTCCAGTCCCTCCCCCATGGGTGCCGTTCATATCCAGTACCTAGGGGAAGCGGCTCGGGAGTGGGGCATCCGGGTAAGAACCCTGTTGAGACTACGGAATGACACCCTATTGGAAAAAAAAGTAAAGACCACATAGAATTTTTTATTTTATTTTTTCTGCTCCTCTCCTCCCTCCTTTAAATCCTTAAGCAAGAAGTGCTTTTGAAGAAGTGTAATTTTTTGTTTCAATTTTTGGCCGTGAAAGTGTGGAAAGCTGATCGTTGTGACGAAGAGCGGATGAAGCAGCGTAGGGAGGAGGTCGAAGAGTGGGTGAATGAGGTGGTCGATGGTTTGGAGATTTTTGCACAAAGGGACCCACAAACTGAGGGTGATCGAGTGGAGCAGCGGGAAAATTTGCAAGAGCGTGCCGCAGAAATAATGAGTATATGCGAGGCCATGAGAAAACTTCTTCAAGGGGGAAAGGAAGAAGGTTCCGTCGGAGAGGAGGAGCTCGAAAGGACCAGCAAGTGTGTCGAAGAGATCCGCGGGTTGCTCGGGGCATTTTGTCGGCTCGCCGAGGAAGAGTATGGAAATCGCGGGAAAGAGGTGCCCTAAATAATCAAGGAAGTGGAAGCGAGGCTGGAAAAGGGCAAAGAAGATCAAGCGGCCCAGGTGTTGCGGCAGAACTGGGGGCAGTTAATCGAAGCATCGCGGGGAGATGGAAGGGGGGTTCCCACGGCGGGACGCAAATGCGAAAACGAATTGGAGACGGCGCGTCGGGAGTTCGCGAATTGGAACCCAGAATTCGAAAGGATGACGCAATCTTTGGCGGAGGCGCGACGACTGCGGGCCTGGGTGCTCGCTTTGTCTGAGTCTGACGTTGCCGAGAAAGAATGGTCGAGGGCCAGAGGTAAGCTGACGGATTGCGAGGTGCGGCTATTCCTTACGGAGGGGTCGTCCCACCTGGCTGCCGCCAAGCAGTGTGTGGATGCCGCCAAACGTGAGTTGGGGGAAGCGATGGAAGAGTGGGAGACGTGCGAAAAAGAGTTGAAGGAGGCAGAAGAAGAGTTGCGGCGGTGCTGTCTCGTAGCGGACGATCCTCAAAGTGCCCAACAGACGTTGGAGAGGTGCGAAGAAGGGGTGGGAAAGGCGCGTTTGGATGCACTGGAACGAGAATGGAAAAGATTGGAGGAATGGGAAAAGACAGAACAGCGTGCGGGCGAAGCGCTCAAGGAGGCGCTGCGCCCTTGGGCGGAACTAAGGTTGGAGAGGGCGAAAGATGAGTGGGATAAGGTGATGAAGGAACTCAAAAAATTCATTAATGGCGTGGTGCCAGAACGCGACGTTGTGAAAGAGCTTAAAAGCCGAGTGGAGAAGTGCCAAGAAGAGTTGAAAGCGGCAAAAGAAATGTGTCCCACAGAGGGTGCGGTCGAACAGGTTTTAACGCGGGAGGATCTGGAGGAGTTGGTGAAGTCTGAACTGGAGCTCGAGAAGTGCAAAGAAGAGTTGGAGCGGATGCTTCAGAAGCCGAGCGGAAGGTTGGGTTTGGCCGCGCAGGAATGGGCAACGGCGTTACAAAAGGCAGAGGCCGCGGGTGGTGGATGGGTACGAGTTCGAGACGCGACGCACCGGGCAGAGCGCCTTTTGGAGACGAGAAAGCAGGCGTTGTCACGCGCGAAGCGACGCAAGGAGGCTTGCCAGGCGGTGTTGAAAGTGTGCGAAGAATTGGGAAAATGCCAGAAGGTTCTGCAGCCCTTTGGACGAGGATGTGGGGAGAAGGTACCAGGAGAATCTGGACCAGTGGCGTCAAGATTCGGAGAGGTGGGAGGCAGAAGAGTTGAAGTGCACCAAGGAATTGGCGCAGATAGAGAGCGAGCTTCCGGCACTCGCCAGTGCGGAGAAACAGCTGCAAAGAGCAAAAGAAGATTTGGAAGAGGCGAACAAAGAGTGTGAGGAGGCGAAGAAAAAGTGGAGGGATGGGGAAGAAGAGCGGGAGAAGACAAGAAAAAGGTGGCAGGAGGCATACGAAAAGTGGCGGGAGGCATACAAAGAGTGTGGGGAGGCGTACGAAAAGTGGCGAGAGTGCGAAAACAAAGTACGAGAGTGCGAAGACGAGGAGAAAGAGGCACAGGAAGCCTTGTCAAAGTCACGAAATGCGCTAGGGATGGCAGAAGAAAAGTTGAAACAGGCTAAACAGGAGGCGGAGGAGGCGAGACACAAAGTACAAGAGTACGAAAAGGAAATCTTGCAAAAGGCGATCGAATGTTGAGAAAAGGTTTTAGAAAGGGGAGAGAGCCTGTTGGACCTGCCCGATTTCCAAAACGTGGAACGAAGTTTGGAAAAGGTGCCGATGGAGTTGCCGAGTCTAGCAGAAGCGAAGGCGTGGGCAAAGGTGTGCAAGGAGTACCGGAACTGGAAGACCGCTCAGCAAAAAGTCTTGGCGTGCGAAGAGGTCGTGAGGAAGATGGGCAAGAGCTAGTGGAGGCGCTTCACGAATCGGAGGAGACGTGTCCCAAGTTTCCGTTTTCGGGCCGAGGACTAGAAGAAGTAAGCAAAGAGTTGGAGGGGACGGAAAAAAGGTTCGAGGAGGCGAAAGAAAAATGGAAGAGCGCAAAAGAAGAGTGTGTGAAAGCGGACAATGCCGTTAAGGAGGCAACGGAAGAGGTCGAGAGGGCGTGGTCCGACGTGGAAACAGCCGAAAAAAACGTGGAGGAGTCAGAGAATTCGTTGATGGATGCGGAAGAAAGGTTGGAGGAAGCAATCCGAGTCGGCGAGAGGACGAAACCAAGGCTTGAAAGCAGGGTGAGGGAAGCGAGGAAAGCGAAGCAAGAAGCGGAACAAAGGCAGTGGCCGACGCGTGACCGCAATAAGACTTGGGAACAGGAGTTGGAGGAGCGGAACGCAAGATCGCAAGGGGAGGAGCAGGGAGACTTGGAGGCGGCACGACAAGACTATGAAAGGGCGGTGCAAGAAGTTAGGGAGGCGAAAAAGGAACTTAGGGAGGCAACGGAAGAGCACAGGGAGGACGCGAAGGAAAAATTGGAGAGAGCGCAACGAAAGGTGGAGCTACAAAGCGCAAAGCTGATCGGGGCGGCGGAAACAAGTTTGGAGAAAGCGAATGCGGACCGTGAAGAGGCGAAAAAACGGATTGTGGAGGCAAAGGAAGCGAAGGATGCAGCAGAAGAGGCGAAGAAGGTGGCCGAGGAAAATTAGGTGGACAAGCAGGAAAACTTTCGGAGGTCGCTTAAAAGGGTCGTAGAAGCGAGGCAAAAGCGGGCCATGGCCAAAGAAAACATGAAGATGACGCGGGAAATGTTGCAAATGGCCAGACAGGAGTTAAGAGACCAGAGGGCAACGTTGTCCAAGAACCTGTGACGAGTGCGGACCCGAACCATCTATGGACAGAGGAATGGTATCAGAAGGCGCGAGAGGAGTGGATCAAGGCATGGGACGATTTGAAGAGGGCGGAAAAAGAGTGGACGGGGGCGGAGATCAGGCTCGCGAAAGCGATGGTAAACCCGTGGGTGATGGTGGAAGAAATCTGCCTGGCCGAACGGGAGAGGCAGAGGGCGAGGCAAGAATTGGAAGAGGCGAGAAAACAGTGGAAGGAAGCAGACGAAAATTTGGAGAAGGCGAGAAAGGTGTGGGAAAAGATCAAGGATGGTTGGGTGAAAGCGGACAAAAAATTTAACCAAGCGCGAAATGAGTGGATGTCGGCGTGGGACAACTTCCAGGCAACGAGTCAGGCGTTGGGGGCTTCACGTCAAGGAGGAGAATATGGAGACGCCGGCGAGGATTTGGAATGGACTAAAGAAGATTTGGAATGGACGAGGGAGCCATGGCACCAGGCACGGACAATGTTGGTGATGTTTCACGGTTGGCAGGGAACACCAGCAGCAGACTTACCTTGGCCGGAACGGGTCTTCGAACAAGCCTGGCAAAGGGCGGAGAAGGCGAAAAAAAAGTTGGGGAGGGCAAAGGAACAGATGGAGGCAGCAAAACGCAAGGCAGAGAAGGCCAAAAGAGAGTTAAAAGACGCACAGGCTGAGTTAGAGGACAAGAAGAAGGCTTTGGAAGAGGCAAACGGAAAAGTCATCCACTGCGAACAAGCCTTCGCAGTGGCACACCAACGAAGGGCCACGAGCGCACAAGCGTACCTCCAGATTCTCCAAAGGCAAACGGCTCTCGAACAGCTCCGCACCTTGTTGAACTGCGTCCCAAATTTGGAAACCCACCCGAACGAGAACCCAGCGGTCGATACGGCACCCTCATCCCCATCCGACCCGCCGTAGCCTTCTTGTGTGGATGGCGGACACGCGTGAAAAGTTGCCCCAATTTGGCTCAATATTTCAGGACGCCTCGTCTCGCCACCATGCGGCACACACCTACAGTCGGATCCGCTACCTCCCACACGGGGCCTTTTTCTCTTCTCTTTTACTATTCTCTTTTACTCTTCCCTTTTACCTTTTTTCATAATTTTTTATGGACAACGTATATTGTCCTAGGACACCCTTTCGGGGCGTTGTCTTTTTCTTCTCCCATCTTTTCTTTTCTTTTCTTCAGTTTGGGGTGTCGGTGAGATGAAGCTTTTTTCTGTGTTGGGGATGAATGGACTGGTCTTGAGAGTTCTAAGGGCCCGATGATGTGGTGGACACCGGAACATGGCACTAAGAACGTTTTTGAGGTGCTCTGCATGGTGATGAAGGACACGGAACGGTTACGGATTAAAACGGGTACGCACAGTGGCCCGCTGAGGGAAGCCCTTTATGGAATGCATGACAGGGCCTCGTTTAGTGTGGGGGACCCAGGCACCATGAAAGGTGACTGCCGCACCATGAGGCTGAGAAATCTCCTTTGCACATATAAAAGCGTTACGTCCGGCTGTTTCGCCGAGAGCGTAGCCGGCTCCTTAACATGTACATTGGAAAAATGGAACGGCCATTTTCAAAACGCGGGGAACCAAGCCCGAGACAAATGCCTTCTTGGAAGTGACAATATGGAAGGCACCCATAAAGACAGCATGCGCTCCTTAGAAGAAGCTGTGAAGGAAGTAAGGTATACTGTGGAGAAGGGTTCCATGCACGGACGCACCTTGTTCTACTTAGGAGAGGGAATGGGTTTGAATGGATGCAGTGGAAGCCGTCGAAATGACGTCTGTGCCGGGTACTTTGGCGCGGGGAATACACAAGACACCGTCCCCATTCCCTGGCTGGACGCCATCAAGAAGGTCATTCCTGATCTGAGAAAGGCACCTCCAAGAGATGCGATCCCGCCACCGACCACCGCACCCACGGCAAGGACCTCTCCAACACCCACAGGGCCGGAAGCCCTCAAGAACCCTGACCCCCCCGAGCCCTCCGACACCCCCACTCCAACGGACACCACAGCAAAGGAGCATACGGAAGAAACCCACACACCAGGTACTCCATCACGAAGATACCGACCCAGGTCATCGAGCACCTCCCTGAGGACACCTCCACCACCGACGAGCCGGGGATCCTGGACCCCACGGCCGCCCCTTTTTCTCTTGCCAAAGGCGCCAACATAGTAACCCCCCTGTGGCTCTTTCCGTGCCCACCGCTGGCTCTTTATAGCAATGAGACCCTCCCTTGCATGAAGACAGGAGGGTTCGGGAGGGGATCTCATCTTGCGACTTGTGCGGCTGCGCGTGTCTGTCAACTTCCAGTTCGTGTTCTCGCATGGTGGAGTGCCACGCAACGAAGCGGCAGATAAGGCAGCGGAGCAGGGAAATGCAAAGCCACAGCTGTACCCGGTGCGGGTCACGGACATGGTCACGGGTGTGGAGAAGCA
This sequence comes from Trypanosoma congolense, assembly GCA_002287245.1. Lineage (NCBI taxonomy): Eukaryota > Euglenozoa > Kinetoplastea > Trypanosomatida > Trypanosomatidae > Trypanosoma > Trypanosoma congolense. Next base: position 134,704 of record NHOR01000322.1, on the reverse strand, counting down.
GGTGCGGAACGAGATGCACCGTTCTTTCGAGGAGGGTCGGATGCCACTTACGCATCGCCGTGTGCTACTTGACCATGTTCGGCCAGCACCGAAACACACCAAGCCGGATCGACCGGGCGAGTCGCTATTGGCGCAGTTCAGAACAGGCACCTCGAAGCATTTTGGCTGGCTACATAGAGTGCTCACACGTAAGACGGACAGGCTTGAGTACAGATGGTGCAGAGCGAAGGACATCGGAGGTGATGCAGTTGAGGACCACACCTTAGCGGAATCAGCAGTGGACAGTGCGAACGCACCCGACCTTGGAATAGCGACAAGACAGAGCGACCCGATTATTTGCCCATTGTGCAACATGGTTTGCGCGCGTCGACGGGCTGGTGTGGTGCACCTGGTAAAGATTCATGGCCTGGAGAGAGGGACAGTGCATTAGCAATGACCAAGAATGCGAGGCGTGCATCGCTGACTCACAAGAATGGATACACCTGTCACGTGTGCGGCGATGCCTTTGAGAGGCGGGGGCCGCTTGTAGAGCACATGGCACAGCACCCTCCGGATGGGATTTTAGATCTCATTTGATATAATTGTAGGTGTTGGCATGGAGGTGATTGCGCCTTCAAAACCTGCCCGAGTACTACCCGCACGGGGAAAAGCGCGATGGGACGAGTTCCGACTGATCAGTGATAAGCCCACCTCCCAAAGAATGAAGAGGTCAGTGAAAGGGGTGGATGCGCTTAATGAGGCCGTCAAAAAAAGGCGTTGGGTAAGCGGCGAAAAAGGCGATACACAAAGCCAATGGAGTGGTGCCGCCTTTCTGAACACCCGAGCTGACGAAGCTGGAAGTGATGGTGCAGCAGCGCAGGAACGAGCGGAAGAGAGATGCACGGATTGGGTGGAGAAGGAAGGTGCCGGAAGACACGGCAATCAGGCGATGGGAGGATAACGTGTCAAAGCCGACAGTATCGGACCCAATCAGCTGGAATCTTGTCAAATCTATTTATACCCCTCGTCCGCTCCCCTCACCAGTGCTGGTCGTGGATGGCCACCCATTGACTAAACGGCGACAGGCACTGGCACTAGAAAGGATGCACAAGGCCAGATCAACGAAGGCACCGAAAGCGCCAGATATGGAAATTCCGAGCACGAGGCATGGGACATTTAAGCCAATCACGAGAGCATCACTGGAAGTAGAGCTGCGACAGCCCTCAAGAGGCACAGCTCGGGGAAATGAAGGAATTCATTCCGAAGGGCTCCAACACATGGGTAGGATGGAAAGGAAGTGCGTCCTTAGATTATTCAATTACAGCTGGAAGTGCCGTCAGGATTCCATGGCAGTGGAAGCGGGGAGTTGTTGTGTCACTGCTGAAGCCGAACAAGTCAGCAGGCAGCATGGCCTCCTTCAGACCTGTGGCGCTCACCAGCACGCTGTGTAAGTTGATGTAAAGAATAGTTGCACATAGAGTAGGTGACTGCTTCGAAGGCACATTGAAACCGCAAACACTCTGGCTTTAAGCCCACAAGGTCCACACTGGATACGCTCATGCAGGTGACGAGTGCCGTCCGGCAAGGGGAAAATGGAGAAAAGGTAACAGCAGTATTCATTGATTATGGAAGGGCGTTTAACTCAGTGGACCATAGGTGCGTAATCGAGGTACGGAAGGCATTTGGGGTAGATGTGCATGTCGTGCCACGGATAGCGCGGCTCTTGCAGGGACGTACAGCGCAAGTAAGAGTAAGCAACATGAAATAAGAAGACATCGAAATGATGCGCGGTGTCCCCCAGGCTCCGTGCTTGGGTCACTGCTGTTGTTGATTACAGTGGTAGTCTCGCCTAGTAAACGGCTTAATAAGATTCCAGGCTTCATGCGTCGCTTCCACGCCGATGATCTCACGATAATATGCACATGCACAAATATGCCGGAGATTCAGGAAACGGCGGAGAAGGGCATGGATTGGATCGCCATTTGGTCAGAGGAGCAGTTTATGGAGGCCTCAGCGGAGAGGACGGTGTACAGGTTGTTTGGATCCCGCGACAAGAATATTCTGACACTGGAAGTGGACGGGACTGGAACTTGCAATGGCCACAAGAACGGAGCCCAGCTTTGCGCCGACTGCAATAGGGGAACGTATGGCGGCTTTGCCGAGAATCTTGCTGGTGCCTTATGATGCACTTTCACACCCAGCCCCAGTGGAGGTGGTAAAGACGTGTGAAGGTTGCGCACCGTCCAGATCCGACGCACCGGCGCCGGTGCGAAACGGAAAGCCAAGGAAGACACTTCTCAGAACATCGGCAATCACATAAGAAGGACATGTCTCCGGGTTAAAGATAGCGGAACCTCCCCTAAAACCGACGACGTGACGTTCTTGGAAGCAGACCTGGATGCCTGGAGAGAAGCTCTGAGGCCCGGCACCCATCTGTTTTTTTCATAGTAGTGCGGGACACGCAAGTGGTGGTTTCCTGTTGTCGTGGTGCCACTCGCCCAAACGACGCCACGTTCACCCACCGCCGGCTTAGGAACCCAAACCACAACCACAACCACAACCCAAGCACCATCCCCATTCCCGGATGGGTCGCCATCCAGAAAGCCTTTCCCAACCTTAAAAGCGCGTAAGATTCCCAAAGCGACGGAATCCCCTTTGGCGGCAACCATACCGACCCCCAAGCGTTCGCATCCGCTGAAGTTATTGGGCCCCCTAAGAACCCAAAATTCCCCCCTCCGAGAGGACCGGCGAACGCTTCCCATTTCGTGCCGGCGTGCATCCAGAGGATCATCATCATCCATCCCACCAAACACGTGCAACCGCTAAGCTAAGGATGATTACGGAAGTCCCTATAGGCACGGGTGCTCCCAGCGCTCACACATCCCTCACCGGGGGACGAGGCATCCCGGATATCACCAGAGAGGTAAATCCCACCCAACCCACAACAAACATCGCAGACACTCTGTCAGCACCAAACCCCTCCGCCGAACCCGGAGAACCTGTCCCCCAACCAACACCACGGAAGGTGAAAGTGCTAAAGACTCGCACCTCACGGAAAAAACAACAGAGCAGCAAGGAAGCCCGACGAGCCGGCGCAGACGATCTACCACCACGGAAGGCCCCACCAGCCCATCGAGCACTACCTGGAGAACACCTCCTCCCCCACGACAAACCCGAAATGCTGGACCCCGCGACAGCCCCTTTTCCTCTTCCTGACATAGTAGACTCCTAGGTCTCATTACCACCACCGCTTGCCTTTTCTAGGATCCGTGACCCTCCTCGAAGCCACATGTACCCTTTCCCGCGGCCCTGCACCCATGTCCCCCCTTTGCCTCCCCCCACCCCTACGCCTTGCATGGAGACAGGAGGCTTCGATACGGGGGTTAGGGTCAGGTTTGGCTTTTCTAGTGAGTCCGCGCGGTCCGATATCAAAAATGACTATATAACCAACCAAACTCACCCCCAGGTACATTCCATAGTAAAACCGGCAAAACATACTTGTCGGGGGGCCATCCCGACTCTGGGACCCATCCCCTCGACCCCCTGATGGGAACGCCGTGCCGGGGTACACCTTCTTTCAAAGTTCGAAACGGCACCCTTGGGGGGCTTCTCTAAGAGAGGGGAAGAGGGTTATCCGGAATTATTGTACTCGGATTTCGTTCCCTTCTTGAATTTTATTTAATTTTTTTTTTTACCAAATTCCCTTTTTCACGAAACTCCCCTTTTTTGCGAAATTCCCATTTTTTTCGCCAAATTCTCTTTTTTCTCCAAAAAAATCCTTTGTGAGCAAATCTCTGGATTTTGATGGAAAAAGTAAACTGGTACTCCTTACCATTTCTTCATACAAGTTTCCCTTTTCCACTATGGGGCATTGGGGTGCTTTTTGCCAACCGTCTGAGTACCTCGTTTTATTTCTGATTTCTGTTTTATTTTTGGGAACCCGCACACAGATTGCGGTGTGTGTGGTGCCTTTTGCGTGGACTACTCCGTTCGATGGTGCTGGGTGGAAGGAGGGCCCTGCTCCTCCTCCAACCCTAACCGCCATAGGAAAAACCACACCACTCCCTCACGTTTCCCACAAGAACTCCCTGAACCGTTGGCACCCCATGGATAAGAGTCTCCCCTCTACCCTATCTTTTTTTCTCCACATTTTCCCATTTTCCTTTTTAGTTGAAAAGGTTAATAAAGATGCACTTCCAACGTGACCTGGACAAACTGAAGACTGAAATATTATTTCCCTGGAAGAGTTAAACGGGAAGGGGAACTTGGGGAAACCGGACCGATGGCACGCACGGTATGAACCCGTGCCCTTAAGCAGGCCGACCTCCCGTCTTCCCCGACGTGGAAGTCACCGCGTGGGGCAGCTCTTCGGAGCGTCCATTTTAAAAATATTCCTCGATTAATTTTTTTGTCCATTCTTTCTGTTTTTTTGGTTGAAACTTGAAAAGGCTCGCGGCTCTTGAATTGTTGCTAACGGTCTGGCATTGAATCTCTCCCCTGGGACCCCTGTCCACCCTTCTCAACTTTTGAGGAGACGGCCTTGCCCATGAGGGTGATTGAAGGATGTCTTTTTACCGTCCGCTGTCCTCCAGGATTGTAAGCCATTTGAAGGTGTTGTAGGAAAGTGTGGACTTGGGGATTCTGTTAGAGAGGAGGTGGACTTTGGAATGTGGAGGAGGTTGCTCTTGATTCAGTTTTTCGTGGGGAAGGGAACCCGTGCGGAGGGGACGAATAAGGATATTTTTGACAAACTCTGCGACATTACGGAGGGTGGGACAGGGCTTATGAAGCAAAATTTGGGGGGCAAGGGTTCTCTCCAAGAGGCACTTTATGGAGAGAAAAAGGAAGATCCGTTTGGAGATGGAGGTGCATCCAGGTTTCGCTGTGGGTGGCACCCTTCTGGAAGGAGTCCATATGGCTCAGAAGCATCCAAAAACACACGGCTGCTTCGGGCACAGCCTCGTAGGCACGTTTTTGCGCACGCATGTCCCATTGCTAAGACCCGAAAGATGTGTGCGGGTTGGTACGGCTGGTCTAAGTATCCGGACTTGTTTCAGAAAGTATGGGGCGCAGTCAAGGGCAACTGCAAAGCGACAAACACTACAGTAAACGCTTCAGAACACTTGGAAAACTTACAAAATGCTTTGCACGAGATAAGAAGAGCAACTTCACAAAAGAATGCCAACGGTTACTCTTTAGGGGGAAACATTCATACTAACGGACCCTGCGGCGGCGCAAATTCTGGAGACGCCTGTGTGACCTATAAGAAAAATAGTAAGGGTACACCCGACATCCCATGGGCCGATACAATCTTCACTGTAATCAATATCTCCGAGGCCCACCAAGCAGCATCCTAAAAGCCAGCCGAAACAGACCACGAAGACCATTCGGACCAGGATCCTGGCAACGATGAGCAAGAAGGCCAGGAGGAAGACGGCGAGGGACCTGCGGACATTACAGGCTCCCTTAACACCTCCAAACAGCCACGCCAAAAGAAAAACGCGTCACCAAAAAAGCCGCGGAATCCCTCCCATACAAGCCCAGTAACGACAGCTCCCTTCTAACACCGCCACGTTCATGGCCCTTTGGTGCCTTTGTCCCTTGGCTTTAATGCTCTAGAAACCTATGTCTTCCCTCCCAGAAGGACTTCCCCCTGAATACCCCATCCACTTAAGGAAGCTTCTCTTTTCCCCGTGCTTTCTTTTCTTTAGGGAGTAAGTAGGATGAAGGTCTTGTTTGGGATGAGGATGAAAGCAGTGGTCTTGGGAATGGTGGTGGTTCTGAGTGTTGGGGTGAGGATGGGGACTGGCCATAATGCGGATGCATTCGATGTACTCGGCGAGGTACTAAGAAGTGCGGAGAGGGTTCTCAACGATACCGGGCGGAAGAATGGCCCGCTGAAGGAGGCCCTTTATGGAAGGAAGGATCGGGTCCTCACGGTTGAAAACGGGCAGGTGACCTCGACCGGCACGTGCAAGGGTCTGGTGGATAGAGGGTTGCTTTGCCCCTACCGCAACGGGGCCCATGGATGCCTCGCGGAAAGTCTGGCGGGGGCCTTGTTGTGCATGTGCACCCCTGGAGATAAACGGCGCAGAGACCATGTGTGCGTCTTGGGAAGCATGCGGAACCGCGGCGCGTGGTCGGGCGGAACGGCGGAGCGGCGCCTTCAACCAGATCTGTTTCAGAATGTGTGGGACCAAATCCAAGAACAATGCCTGTATGGGAATGGTGGTGGTGATTCTGCGCCAAGTACATTAGAAGACGCGGGGCGCACCTGGAGAGGACGAACGACGCCGGGTAATCACAACTTTCTCTAGTGAGGCTGGCACCTTGGATGGACCGGCTACGGCAGCGGCACCCGTTCCCATGACGTTTGCGTCGCCTACCACAGGGGGTGGCATCAAGACCAAGGCAACGTGCAGATTCCATGGATAACCAAAATTCTTGACGCTCTCAAGGGAATCCGGGCAATCTCCCCACAGGAACCCCACCCAAAGAGGCGGTCGTTCTTCCCCCCGTCCACCACAGCGAAGACGACCCACGTCGTGGGGCGCGTATGATGCAGACGAAACCCTTGGTCCAAGCCTGATCACGGCGACCGGTCACACACCAAGCGCTCCCGGTGACGAGGCTCTCGCAGCGGCGAACACGGAAGTGTCTCCGCGCCACTCTCTTCCAGCCTTTTGGGCTGCTCCTGGCCGTGCTTATGTAAGAACATTTCACCCATCTCCAACCCCCATAATCATCATGATCCCCATCATGGTAGTCCACCCCCTTGTGTCACTTTTCATGGGTTCTTTTTTTTTGTATCCTGTGTTTCTTCTTAAGTTAGGGTAGATGCAAACGGGAAGAGAACTTTGGGTGCTTCTCGTGGGATGGTGATGGTCGTGGTGCTGTGGACGGGATCTGCATCAGGGACGTGCACGATCGGCCCCAATCACAATGGAGCGCATCATGACACGCTGTGCGCTGTTGTTTTGACGGCCGCGCAGAAATAAAAAACCACAAACCACCCTGTGTCAGAAAAGTCCTGGAACAGGCTATTTCCGGAACGCCCAGCGTGAATCGAGTGTTCCGGTGGGAAGATGCTCTCAGCAAGCTTCTCGTGAGCCGCGCCTTTGGCCCGCAGACGTAGGTAGTATTCCAACGCTCTCCGGTGTGTCACCTCGTTCATTGGCCTCAGCCGTGCCTCACACAAAGCATCATTCCGGTTGGCAGCTTTGGGAATACCCGCCACTATGTGCGTCGCCTGTGCCTGTACTTTTTCCAGTCTTTCCCGATCACTCAGCTGAGATGACAAACCACCACGACGCAATGCCATAGCAAACCTTGGCCTGGACAAGCGCTAGATAGAAAGCACGCAACTTCTCCCTGTTTGGGCCCCACTCGGGCGACGCCACTGCCCTGAGCTGCAATAGCCGCGTGTCCGCCGCTACCTTAACTCCCTACACATGCTTGCTCAGTCCCTTTTGCGGCTGCATGGTAAGACCGAGCAGCTTTGGTGTGCGCACTTCCTTCAGGACAGTCTCGCCAACCTTCAGCCTCAATAGGTTCGTCTCTCTCGCGCCGAACAGCGTATATTCGGTCTTCTCCGCTGACACCTCCATGTAATGTTCCTCCGACCACCTGGTGATACAATCTAATCCTTGTTGAATGGTCTGCTGGATTGCACTCAGATCAGCGCTCGTGCACACAATGGTGAGGTCATCCGCAAAGAAACCATGTTGCAATCCAGGGATACAATTCAGTCGTTGGCTCAGCGAATCCACCGTCACAATGAACAACAGCGGCCCCAGCACCGATCCTTGAGGAACACCGCAGGTAAGACTGATATCCTCCGACAGCGTGTTGTTCACCCTCACCTGCGCCGTACGCCCCTGAAGAAAATCCGCTATCCGTGCCACTAAATGCTCCTCAACACCAAAGGACATTAGCGCCTTGACAATGCAATTATGATCATCTGAGTTAAACGCCCTTTCATATTCAATGAACACTGCTGCCGTCTTCTCACCATCCCTCCTTCGTCGCACTGCACTCGTCACCTGCATGAGCGTATCCAGTGTCGATCGCGCCAGCCTGAACCCGGCCTTCTGTGGTTGCAACTTGTCTTCAATGCAGTCCCTTACCCTACGCGCCACGATGCGTTCCATCAACTTGCACAGTGTGCTGGTGAGCGTGATGGGTCTGAAGGACGCCATACTGCTTGCTGGCTTGTTCGGCTTTAGCAGTGGTACGATGATGCCGTGTTTCCACTTGGCTGGCACCTGTCCTTTGCGTAAACTACAATTAAACAGTCGCAATACGCACTTCTTTGCTACCCTGCCTAGCTCCTTCAGCTCCTCGCAGTGTATTTCGTCATCACCCGGCGCTGTGCCGGAAGAGAGCTCCCGCAGCGCAACATCCAGCTCTGCCTCAGTGATGGGTCTGAAAGTGCTGCGCCTAGTGCTGGGTATCCTCATTTCCGGTGCATGCGGTGCCTTAGTTGACCTGGACATGTACATTTTGGCCAATGCTTGCGCCTGCTGACGCTTGGTCCATGGATGGCCATCCACCACCAGCACCGGTGATGTTAGCGGCCGTGGCGCATATATCGACTTCACCAGGTTCCAGCTCGCTGAATCCGTGGTGGACAACTTCGACACATTCTCCTTCCACCTTCCCATGGCCGTGTCCACTAGCACCTTCCTCCTCCAGCGGATCAATGCATCCCTTTTTCGTTCATTCCTGCACTCCTGAACCATCTTGTCCAGTTTTGTCAGTTCCGGAGTCCAAAAAGGGGGTGCCACTCCACTGCCTTTGTGTATCGCCTTTTTCGCCGCTTGCCTAACGCCTTTTTTGACGGCCTCATTAGGCGCATCCGCACCTTTGGCCGACCTCTTCATTCCTCTGAAAATAAACTCGTCACTCAATTTTCTAAAATCATTCCAACGCGCCTTGTTCCACGAGTACAGTACACGTACAGGTTTGGAGGGAGCAATCACGTCTAGGCTGGTGCCCACAAAAACATCGAACGTGATCCAATGGTGATCACTGTCCGGGCTCATTGCGGACTTCCAGTTAGAGATCTCACAGTCTCTGCACAGCGTGATGTCCGGTGACGACAGTGCTGCCGCCTAGTGGCCAGTCCAGCATAAGCGAACCTCATATCGTTCTGGACACACCAATCCACAATGCACTCTCCCTTGTCATCACTCGGACGCAACGGATCCCACAACACGTGGTGTGAGTTCACGTCTGCTCCTATCACCATTGCCCCGTTTGCTCCCAGCAAGGTGTCCAGCGACTCGCTGGAAACATCAGCCTTCCTGGGGAAGTAAGCCGATATGATCGTGAGACTCACATCGGCCGAGAATCTCAGTGTCACGGTCGCTCTCTCGGGAACTTCCTTCTCTAGCATGCCCACCTCTACTCCCACCCCATCTCTCACCAAAATAGATACCACGCCCCCGTGAGGAGTCCTCGCCTGCCCCACGTGCTGGTATCCACCTATTTTTAACGCGGCACACTCTGCCTACGCCAGGTGTGTCTCCTGAAAGAGAGAATGATAAGTGATCCTCGTGGAGCTTTCTCTCCAAGGAAACTCGCTTCTCAGGGGTGAAAGTGTCCCAATGTTCCACGGCACTCCACGAATTATGGGTCCTGGATTACGGTCAACGTCTCCGCTGACAAGCAGCAGGATACGCCGTGCATCCAACGTAGCACGCACGTGCAGGGAAGTATTCTACCAACTTCATTCACCCCAGAGTGCCGGTGATGATGCATACTTCCTCTCCGGTAGCCTTCAGCACGGCAGAGTGGTTCAAGCTGCTGTTATTTTTGCCAATGCATTATTGCAGAGATGGGCTTGCTACGCTTTGAAAACGATTTTTTAGTTCTCCGGCCATCCGCCTGAGCAGGGGTCGCCGGTTTGCAACATGTACAGACAACGGAAGTTCCTACCGCGTTCATCGTTGTCACGCGGCTGCACAACATGTCCTAACCAGACTTTCGGCAAAACACCACGAGAAAGGCCGTTTATATGTGCCAAGGTGTTCCCTTCGTGTCGTTATTCGAAAAGTTCCTTTCAGTGTCACTGGGCCCTCCCTATTGAATAACGCCACGCCAGGCTTTCCACAAAGAACTTTCTCCAATCTACGGTGTCGCCCCGTGGCATTCAGCACTCTCTCCTCTGGTATCAGTACCGTGCACGGTACTTGAAATCAGTGCTTAATTTATTCTGCCAGAGCCATCGCACTCATCCCCATGCCCATCCGTATCACCACCAGAACCAGAACCAAGGTTTTTATTCGCATCTTCCCTAACTTAAGAAGAAACAGGAAAAAAAAATAGCCCATGGAGAGTGACACAAGGGGGTGGACCACCATTATGATGATTATGGTGGTTGGGGATGGGTGGCGTTCTTTAAGGAAAACAGCCAAGAAGAGCATCTCGAAGGGCTGAATTAGGATGGAGCCGTCAGGAAGAGGAAAGGGGAGGACGAGCGCACTCCCCTTCGTGGTATGCGTCTCTTCACCGGGAGCGGTTTCAAAGTGGGTCGATGCGGCGTCCCGCCTTGCTCCAAGAGGGGGTTCCGCTTCTTCCACACGACCAGAGTTTTGGTCACTGCGATTGTCGCGGCGGCGTGGTGTTCCCATGGGGTCCTCGGAGGTCCTCGGGACCTCAGGCTCTACAGCTGAAGGACTACCCACAGGCTCTCTTGGATGGTCCCGTTGGATCGCTTCCGCCCATGCCATGCGGACGCCTTCTCGCGTCTTCTCCACCCACGCATAATACACCACACAGAGATCCTTGGGAGTAGCGCCACTACAGTACCCCGTGGTTCTATGGTGGCCCCCTACCCTTCGAAAATAAAAAAAGTGGAGCCTGTTCATAGAACTTTTTCTCAAGGCCTGCCGCAAGTCTTGGTATGCTTTACGTAACGCGCGCGCTATGGTCTTCTAAAGGGATTTCTTCCATGCGTGACACACCTCCATTCCCATGCAGGCGCGTTTCTCGAATTTGGCCCCAGACGTTCTGAAAGAGATCCTTGTGGGACACTGTGGTGCCGATCGACCAACCGCCGCTGCCGTGGTAGGTACAGGTGTTTCAAATGGCACAGGGGTTTTCCGCCGCAGCTCTGATCCCCAGGGGTGAAGGGAGGCACGATGTGTGACCGGCCAGGCTTTCCGTGAAGACACTGTGCACACACCCGGGGTAGTAGGTGCAGAAGTGTTCTTGTTTAGTATGGAAGCTGTATCTCCAGGTCGCAGTTACTTTATTCTCTTCTATATACAAAAACACATTCCTTCTTCCATAAAGGGCCTCCTTCAGGGGCTCCCCACGGTCCGTCCTTGTAGCGTGCAGAACCATCTGGACGCACCTCATCACCGTGCAGAGCACTTCAAATGCTTGGTTGTTGTAGCCACTTCCCGTTCCCATGACCCTTCCAGTTGCCATCCGGATCATCATGAGCAGCATGAGAGTATTTTCCTAGAGCATCCTTCCTAAGCCTTGTCATGTCGAAGGGGGTGGTGTTTTTAATAAGGTGAAACACAGACACACGCGTCCCCAGAACAAGTGACCCCCAAGAGCGTGGCGTTGAGTGAAAAAAAATGAACTTAGAACCGCCAAGTAGTCGCGAAGACGACCGCACAAATAAGCCATGATAGGGGCGTGTTTACAAAGGCGCCGCTGCCGGCCACGCCCGAGCGGTAGGGAAGGATGCGGTGTGCCCTCCCCGGAGGCGGCACCACCCGTCGTGGCAACGACTTCCGTGAACCGATTCCAGGCCTCTTCCAGACTCCCTTTTTTTTCTCGCTTCAAGCACGGCTTTCCAGGTGCAGTTCCACCGGTCGACGCTGGCGGTGCTTCCGAAAGGCCCGCCATGGCCACCGTGGAAGTCTTCGAGGTGTCTCCCGCATAGCCGATGAACCGGGGTGTTGGAGGTGAATGGGTGGCCGTTTCCCCACATGGTGCACAGTCAGAGAAGGTCTTGTGTGATGGAATTGCTGGGGTAGTGGTTCTCACAATTACCGTTTATGCCGCAGCAGTTTTAGCGGTTTCCCGGGCTCGTGGTACTCGTGGTACTCGTGTGGCGGTCCTTTCTCAGTCCATCCAGATCCTCCCCTTCAGGCTTTCCAAATATAGCCTGCACCAAGACTTTCCTCACAGCGGGGGGTGGTTTGTCGTTTTCTCTTTCTTTACGGTCGCCACCGGAAGGCGGCAGAGAATACCATGATGCCCCCCATGGTGTTCGGTCTGGGTCCACGTCACAATTACACCAGAAACCCCCATAAACATCAACATCTTAAACATCATCATCCTCCACAATCCCTATTCCAACTGAAAAAAAAATCTTCGAAAAGAGCAAAAAAGTTTCATCCAATAAATAAAAACAACACCGCGATACACAAACACAACTAGCAAATAAAATGTCACCTCTCTAAATCCCATTTATCCATCACCACCCATTTCCTAAAAACAAATCCACCCAACAACCACCACCAACACCGTTCGTTGTGTTCCACATTCTTACCCCTCAAAATTGTTTCCAGAAAGAATATTCGTGGGAGAGAGCTTTCCTTTTCATAAAGAGAGTGTTTCTACAACAAAAGAGTCATTGAACACCCATCACTCATTCAAGAAAACCAATTGTCATGACCTGAAAATGTATTTGGGTAAAAATTCATTTTTACGAGAGAGGGGCATTTTCCCAAAGAGGATGAAATAATGAAAACAATACTCCATGAATATTTTGTGCGGCATACCTCCTTCAATATTTCTTGTAGAACGGCATTCCATATTTATATATTGGTGATCTTCTCAATTCACTTCTCCCGAGTGTGCACTCACCGGCGAGGGAAACATGGTTTCCAGGAAATCCCCGCACTTCCGAAGAATCATTACGAACACTGACTCACTGCCTATTCACATGCTCATCACTCATTGTACTACTCATTTTCTCCACCCAAAAGCTCTCCTCTCCAAATTTATTTTCTGGGAAGATAATTCCTTGGGGAGAGGTTGTGCCATTTCAGAGAGAGTTGTTTATTGATAGAGGATCCTTGAAAATTCATCACCATCCACAAAAAACATTATTCACATGACATGGAAATTAATTAGGGGAAAAATAAATTTTTATGGTGAGTTGCATTTTTCACAGTGAATGCAATCATGAAAATAATTTTCCATGCAGAGTGTGTGGTGCAGCCTATTGTCTTCGTCGTTTCTCCTCGGCTGGCATTCATTCTCGAATGGCATTCCTTCGTCGTAAAGAGTGCATCATTCCCCTCACACTCTTCTCCCCATGACACATTTGTCATTTTCCCTCATTATGCAGTGGTGATGTTAAATACCTCCGCAAATGTTTTGTTATCATGGGGATAAATGGCCCCTCAAAACCCTAACACTGTAGTCAAATCATTGGGAAGCATAGTGTGGGGATAAATTGTGAGCGATAGGGGCTGGATAATAGATAGGGTCTTCATGAGCGATAGGTGCTTGCTAATGGATAGGAGCTGGATGAGCCATTGGCTCTTCCTATCCCACTCCCATAACTCATGGAAATACTCTCCCCTCCCCCCACTCACTCTCCCCCTCGAGTGAACTACTATCGACAAACATGTTTCCATCCTCATTATGGTTTTTTGACATGATGTTCCCTAACCCTTTTTCTCAGAAAAAAAACAAGACGACAATAACAGTGGAGAAAGAATTATTTCCTTTCCGTTAGAAAGACACAAAGAGAACACGTGTTGGGAGAAAACAGCTTGGAGAAAAAATATCTCTATGGAGAAGAGCTAACCCCTTCTGGAGGAGGCATGGAAAGGGGCCCCGGGTATCCAATCGGGTACGGCGCTTCCAGGAACCCACGGGTTTGCGGTGGCATTTTACAGACCGCCCATACCATCCCCTCCATCACATCCGGATCCGTCTCATCCAGCTTGAGAAACTCCCGCCACACCTCCCATTCCCGTGGCCCCCAACACTCCGGCAACCCCGCATAATAGACCAACTTCAAAGCCAGCAGTCTAAATTGCCATAACAAGCGGGGGAACTCTTGCCATACTTTTTCCCGTCTCTCGGGGTCTCCCACGCATCGCCACGGGTTCCGGGCGAGATCTATCAAACTGTACCGGGAAGTGTACCGAGGCATCCATGGATAGGCGTGCTGCAGAAAGGGTACAGGCTGATTTTCTTTGGTTCGCCAAGGTTTTTTAACAGTACTTCGACGACATCTTTTTCCATGCTCCACTGGGTGTCTTCTGTTTTGGCCATGCCTTCAGGGGATGACGAGGAGGGGATACCAGACATCAAGATTCCTTGGGAGAAAAGGGAATGTGTTAGGGAAATGGGCATGGGAAGGTAACTTCACATGGTATAACAATGGGGATGTATGATGATGATACAACTAAAGCTATTTACAAAATACGAAAGCTCACAAGATAGCCATCACATTCACATTCCCTGCTCCTCCTTTTTAGGGTTTCTTTTCTTTAGGGTCCCCCTTGGAGAATTGTCTTGAAACGCTTGGAGGAAGGCGTTGGCTAACACCGTGCGCGTCATCGGTTAGAGATCCACAGTGATGCTCCATTAGTTTGCCACTCTTCCAGGGAAATAATACCAGCAGTATTTAATTTGTCGAGGTAGCGTTCCAGGTGCTTCTGCATGAGCGCGCGTCGGAGTTTCGAACATAAATCAATGTGTTTCCGGGTGGCCGAGTCGGGTAAATAGAGCTCTGGCTTTTCCAGAAATGGTTCCATGGTCACGGAAGGTTGGCGGTGCATGCCGTACGTGTGGGCGTAGTAGTGGCTGAAAAAATTCCAGGCATGGAGGGTGCTCCAATCGTCCGGGGCCCTACACTGGAGAGTCTCCACTGTCGTTTCCATGCTCACGGGATTTGGTATCGGGTTGTTTTCTTGAGTGTTTTCCATGGTCAATATTTATTGGGCTTTCTGGAAAAAGATAGAGTAAAGTGTGGGAAGAGGAAGACAGTGTGAAGTGGAGTATTATTTATTGGAATGATTGTTGGGTTTTGGGGGAAAGCTTTGCTAGATGAAAAAAGATGCACTCAGGAGGCACAAAAGAGGGTAAGGTAGAGAAGTGCCATCGTGTTTGGATAATAGCGAAAGGAGGCGGTGGTGGGATTTGTCAGGAGAGGCCGTTGTGGAGGTCCCTTCTGTAGACGTGGTGAATTCTTCTTCCTCTTCCTCTGCATCGTCTTCCGCATTGGGTACTTCTTGGATAGTGCTGTTACGGGCCTGTCGGCGTTTCCATCTTTTTACCGTGGGTCGTTCGAGTAGCTTGAAGTCTTCTTGGTTGAGCTCATCTAGGACCTCTAGCCATTGGGGGTAGCTGGTGTCGGTTCCCTTTCCACACCATCCGCTGGAACCGACGCATATCGTGTCAGCACTGTCTCCTCCGCAGGTGTTAGAACCGCGACCCCAGTTAGGGATATGGAATTTCTCTTTTCTTTGAACGCAGTCAAAACGTCTTGCAGTTTTGTATCTGGATTTTTGCCTAAGCACTGCTTGACAATTTTGTGCCACGTGGTGTTTAACCTGCTTTGGTCCCAAGGTGAATTCCAATTTTTGTCGTCTCAGTTCCAATGACGTCCGTCACCCGCATAGTTGTGTTCGGGACGATAATCCTTACACCCCCATTCATCACCCCTCATTCCACACAGAGAATTAACCCCACCTGATTTAAATGGGTGCCCATTCTGTCCCACTGTACAAAGGCACAACAGGTCATGGGGGATGGATTTCCCGGGGTAGTGGTCGTGGTTTTTGTATAAGCACTCCCCGCACGAGTTGTGTCGACCCCCATCCTTTCCGTACTCTTCTGGTAAGCCCTTTTTCAGATCCGCAAGATTCCCTCCATCTTCCTTCCCGAAAATAACTTGACCCAAAGCTTTCCGTAACTTCTCTCCGGCTCGACAACTGTTGTAAAGTGTCGCCGCTGCTCCAAATAGATTGCACAGTGTGTCATGCTCCTGGTGATTGTGATGTTTACTTGTCCCTGTGGCCAGGACAGTGCCACTCAACCCCATCATTAGCATCCATATAAGCACCAACAACATCTTCCCTTACTTTACCTCCCTTATCACCCTTATCACCCTTATAGAAAAATCTTCAAAGATAAAGAAACGGTTCACACCAAAATCAAAAGGTATCCTTGATTAAGTGTGGTTCCCTCCATTTCGTATGATGCCTTTTATAAAGAGAAATAGGAGAGAAGGAGAAGCAATATAAGGAAGAGTGTGCCTGTTTATTGGGAAACCTTACGAGGGAATTTGATTTTTTAGTTTTTTAGAAGAGGACAGCACTGAGAAGCCAGAAAGGCTGGGTTAGGAACGAGCCGTTATCATGATGGAGGATGGCCCTGAGAGGTTCCGGGGGTTGTTCGGTGGGTTGTTGGTTGGTGTTTCGTTTTCTCCTTGGGCGTGATGGTTTGGAGTGGTCTTGGTGGCAGGGGTTTGGAGCAGACTCCTCCTCCCTTTCCTCCTCGTGGTCATCGTGGCTGTCCATACCGTGGTCTGAGGGTTCCTCATCTTCTGGGTAGGCTGTTTCTGTTTGGGTGAGTGAATTATGGCAGTTGGCTTGCTTCTGATTGGAGCTCTTGAGAGCCTCCAAAGCAAATAAGATTTTATTGGCCCATGGAATGTTCGGGGCATTGCCTACCTTTGATGGATATGTCACGCAAGTTTCATTAGGACTCGTCCAACCGCAGGCGCCACTTGTAGTAGAGCCGCCACCTAAAGTGACATGGGTGTTTCCATTGCTTTGTTTTGATTCTCCATTTATCTCTTTTAGTTAATTTTCTAATTTTGTATAGTCTGCTTAAGAGATTACTATAAGTTTCGTATTTTCAATGCATTGTTTCTTGATTGTGCCCCATACTTCCTGAAACAACGTTTTCGTTCGTTCCTCGTCCAAACTGGTCCAACACGCACCATCCACCATATTGTTGAAACCGCACAAGCCTCGCTGTGCAGTACCCCCTTTTGTACACAGGCACAAAAACGTGCCCACGAGGCTGTCCGCGAAGCACCCATGTCCGGTAGAGTCGCAACCCGGCAAATGGGAACAATACTGACTCCTCGAATGCATGCCCAACCCACTACACCCACCCGCCAAAACGCCGTCCTCATTAAAGCTTGCCTTCACAGTATCTCCATAAAGAGCTTCTTTGAGAGGACTCGTAACCCCGTTGTTTTTCCCCATAAGCGCACTCACATTTACGGCAATTTTGCAGAGTTTCTTAAAAACATATTGATTATTCCCAGATGCGCACAGCCCATTCACCACAAAAAAACAAATAAAGAGCACCCTCCGCCACATTTCCCATTCCATCTCCTCTTTTCAAAAATTGCCCAAAAACTATGATTCCCTACAATACCTTTAAATCTCTTACAATTCTAAAAGGCAGCGCACGGTACAGAGAAAAAGCAACACGTCGCCAGCACCCTTTACTAGGGCCCCTCTCAGTTAACCCTGGCAAAACAAATTATATAAGGGTTAGGAAAACAAGTGTACCCAATAATATGTAGAAAACAATTTTCCCTATACCTTCCCTAGAGATGGGGGACATGTAGTGAAGACGTCGCTCTCTTTAAGACCCACCTAGAGGACACCTCGCCAAATAAGACCGCCATGAAAATCACAAGCGCAACAACAATGAGAGCAAAGCATAGCCATATCAAAGTTTTTAGCGAAAGTGTCTACCAAACGATAGGGTCTAACAAGCGACAGGGTCTACCTATCCCACTCCCCTCACTTATTGAACTACTCTCCTCCATAAATGATCTACTATAGGCACACAAATTTCCATTATGCTTTTCTAACTTTTACTTTTTCCATTAACCCTTCCAAAAAAAAATCTAGAAAGAGGGAATGCATTTTTAGCTATCAATGTTACACCAGTACATTTTAAAAGTATCTTGCTCATGAGAATAAAATTTACAAGTTTTATAACACACGTCATGGTCGGGGAGTGACCGGCATCTGAGCGAGATACCCCACGGTATGGAAAGGAATCTGGATGAATGAAGCTGTCGCTCCGACCAAGACGACACCCTGGTAGGGTTGATATTGAGGTACAGGTGGTGGCCTCCTGCACCGACACCAGATCTCCTCGTCGATGGCTTCCAGGGGCGTTTCGTCCATGTCAATGTAGATTTTCCATGAATCCCAGTGCCACTTCCCCCATGTTTCTGTGGGCCCAAAATGTTTTACGAGTGGAGTGGCAGACATTCTAAATTTCCACAACAGATAGGGAAGGTATTGCCATACGGCATCGCACACATTCACTTCGGGTATGCAGTGTCGAGGGTTTCGGACAAAGTCTCCCAAGGTGAAGCGGGCGTACCGCCCCTGGATAACTGGGCATACGGGTGTCAAAAACCAGTACAAATTAATCCGATGGGGTGACATGATGCCTTCCAACAACACTTCCACGAAATCTCGTTCCATGCTTCAAGGAATGATCCCCGTGGAGATGGTTTTGTTTTCTATGGTCAATGTTGGCCAGTTTGAACACATGAAAAAAAAGGGAGTCACGGAACGGTAGCTCTTCAGAAACAAGGGAAACAGACAAAGAACCATTCACAAGAAGGTATAGGAATTCTAGGAGGGTGTGCGTGTTGTATTGGGTCTGTGTGTTAGAGGAAAATAGCTAAGTAGGAGAGGGGCAATGAGGGAGGTAGTTGGGTGCTTTCCAAAAGATTGGAAATATTCATATCGTCGAGGTTGGAGGTCTCTTCGTCCTTCTCGCGGCTGTACTCAACCCACGCTTGGCTTTTGAGAAGAAGAAGAAGATCAGCTCGGTTTTTGAGGATTTGTTCTTCAAGTTTTTTAGCTTCTTTCATGAAGGCTGTGTAGTTTGTGAACTTAGTGTGCCACGGAATGTCATATTTTCCATCTCCGTTTTGATTGTGTCTGTAGTCAACGCAGATGTTTTCGTTGTGCTTGTCGTTATTTCCAGTACCATGACTTTTCCCCTCACTCACATCACATTTTTCAACTTTATTAACATCGTTGTGACCCATACTCCTCTCGCTGTGGCCGAAAATATTCTTCACAATCTGTTCAGTTTTCGCTCCCCCCTTCCCGATCAGGCACACATACTCATCCAGCAAGCCGCTCATGTCTTTTTTCTGCTCTTCTTCCCCCATAAGTTCCTCCGTGCAAACCTTTTCAATTTGTTTAAATGATTCGTTGAATTGAAGGACCTTATTTTCATTTCCGCTTTTGTATTTCATCGCTTTCCAGCCGGCATCATTTCTATCACCTCCACTATTTTTTGGTGGTAGAATATGGGGGGAACATGGTCCTTCAGTTTGCTCCCCAGCATCCCCCACGCACACACAGAAAAAATCGTTGAGGAGCGTTTTTCCGGCTGTGCCCTAACACTAACCCACACAACTTCTCGTCGCACTGTTGCGATTATTAAAAATACTCTCCGGCTTGTTGAAGATTTTCTTCAAATTCCCGTCCTGTTTGGGGAGCTCTTTGACTTCATCCCCAAATATCCCTTTTGCCACCGACAGCTTGGCATCATTGATTCTCTTGTTCACATCTAGGGCAATCTTTCGGCTCTCTTCGATTTTCTTCTCTCCCTCCCTAATCAGCTGAGCAATTTCGCGGTGCGTGTCCTCACGGTTTTTCGGGTCTGTGGGTGGCGGATGCTCCTCAAAGAAGTCCTTCGTCACCCACAAAGTCCTTCAAAAGTTTTCCATGTTATCCGTGGTGGCATTATAAAGCATCTCCATGTCCTTCAAGATTGATCTATCTACATTTTCTCCGGACACAAACTCCGGCTCCAGCAACATATCATCGGCCCACGCCAGAACCCGGCAGAATAAATTGAATTCTTCTTTACTGGGATGCGCGGAGCGGAAACCCACGCACAACACCAGCGCCATCAACGCAAACTTCATTAGCATTTTCCATTCCTAGATAAAATTTAAAACTGAAAAAAACTTTGACCACATCACGCCATCACAGTCGTCTGCTTCTTGAGCAAGCAAGCAAGGCAAGATAACTTTACACATGGCATTTCAATAATCAAAAAGAAAAAAGAAAAGCATTCCCCACCACGGCGGCCCTCCATTCCACGTGGAGTCAGCGTCCTCCTCTTCCAGCTTGCCCTCCTCAGAGGTGTCAGAGCTGTTGGGAGAGCCCCCTTCGTAACTTTCATTGGAGGAGTTTGTGTCGGTCCCGTTGGAAGGTGTGGCATGTGGAAGATGCGTGGAGTATTTGGCTTCCTCGTAAAGGAGGAGGGCGTTGTATTACAGAAGTTCGAGTTGGAGCAGGCTACTTTCCGATTCCTCCGCATAGCGCCCCATATCTTGGAGGTCCTGCGAGGCGTTGTGGAGTTGGTTGATCCACTGGATGCAGCCATTTGCCAATGAATGCTTGCAAGTTCACGCAGATACTCCCGACATGGGTTGTGTTGCAGACACTGTTTGGATTGTCAGTAGTATTTACATACCCGAACACATTATTGACCTGAGACCCAATTTGATGCCTATCCACAGCTCTCTCGAATAGCGCGACGAGCTTGTCGATATTTTGAGGCGTCGGGATGAGTGGAGGCGTGTTGACGCAAATCCGATGGTTGTTTTCGTGCCAGACCTTCGTCCAGTTTTTAAAGTCTACCTCTACTGCTGTGGTCACGCCGTATTTGCAGATGCTTTGATCGTCTTTTGGATCAAACCAGTGAGCATATAGACAAATAAAATCATTGATCAAGCTCTTCCCTGACGGCTTGTCTCCGCTCCCCCTGCACGACTCTGTAAAAGTGGTGCTGCTAAAAATCTTCTTGACCGTCTCCGGTGTTGTATCCAGCTCCCCACTACCCTCACCCCCATAGTCCCCGAAAATAACCTGGCTCAAATGGCGCTTGGCGGACAGACGCTTTTCTGCCGCCT
Organism: Trypanosoma congolense; assembly: GCA_002287245.1. NCBI lineage: Eukaryota > Euglenozoa > Kinetoplastea > Trypanosomatida > Trypanosomatidae > Trypanosoma > Trypanosoma congolense. The sequence continues at coordinate 113,814 of NHOR01000322.1, read as the reverse complement.
TCCGGCGCAAGTCCCTTACAGTACCCATGAGTTCATTCGCCTCTTTGACAATGCCATGGAACCTGGCTATGATGGAAGACTCGTGAGTTTGTGCTTCCCATACGAGGCTCTGAATCTCCGGACCCACCTTCTCGATGCGCCGCATAATTTGTTTTTCCCGTTTCCCATTGTGGAAGAGGAGCTTTTCGGGGTCGTTCTAGGATATTAGGCGAATTTGACAAAATATCTCCGCGTCACCAACATTCTCTTTCTTGGAGATCCCGCTTGGGCACTTTGGTAAAAATAAAAAGAACAGTATCATACACTTTACTCCTTTCTTTATCATCCTCTCTTCATAAAACACCATACGAGTGGGGAGCATACATGTGATGTGTGGTAATGCTCGTTGTACATGCGGTACGTTTTTTATTGGTGATAAAAAATTAAAATAAGAAAGAAAGAAATATTATGAGATTATGAAAAATATTTTTTTTGCACCCCTCTTCGATTGGCCAGAGCATGCTGCCGTGGGCACTGTTTCGATAGCTTTCCTCTGCAGACTCCTTGAGTTTTTGGATCATGCTGGAGAGCTGCTTGGCTTTCTTAATGTCATTGTGCATGGTTTTGAGATGTTTGTGTGCCTCGAGCATGTAGTTCTGCCACACAATGCCGATGCTGAGATTGGAGACAGCCCAGTAGTTCACGCAGACTCCATCACTGTTTCCATTGCAGCCTTTAGTACTGCTAATCTCCTTCACGTACCCCAAAATGAATAAGCGGCGAACATCCATTTCCGCGGTTTGTGGTGTGATCGCTTGTTTACTGCTGTTACTTCCCAACAATTTATTAAACTCGTCGAGCACTTCTTGAATGCTTGAGGCTGTGATGAATGTTTTTTTCTCTGATACTTCCCCGCACACTTTTCGAATGTGCGGCCATCCTCGAGGCAGGTCTAGTTCATTTTTGCTGCCATTATTTTCTGTCATGTTCAGCCAGGTGCCTTGAAGGACGCACTTCTTACATTGGTTCCCTTGACAATTACATTCCTTGTCACAAATACAATTATCACACTTACATTGCCCTCATTTTTCTCCACAACAGCAACAACAATTCCCATCTTTACAACAATCCTTGCACTCCTTACAGTGTTCAGCCGGTTGCCACTTTCCAGGCCCTTTTATTCGTTCGTGGCAAACCTTTTTGTTATTGTCCTTTCCCACACACAGGCAGTAGAAATCGTTGATGAGTATGAACCCCGCCCCACTTTCTCCAACACCACCGCATCTTGGGTTTGTCAAAGTCTCATGATATTTCACCATTTTTTCTCCTTCATTACGGTTAGAAATACTAGACAGGCTTAAATTTTGCAAAACCATGGGGATTTCTTCTCTTTCGGTAATTCTCCGACCTGCACACCATAAATGGAATGAACTAAATTATTTTTTGCTTGTGTCCTTCCCCTGCTCGCTAGGATTAATTCCTCCTCCGTGCGACTGTAAATGTCCTTGACCCTCTCCATGGCATGCTGGATCTTCTCATTCGCCGTCTTCCTCTTGAAAGTATAGGAAATGAAGTCCGCATCTTCTTCATCGGTATAACTCAGTTTGACAACCTTCCGGTACGTAGCAGTGGATGTTTTTGTAGCGAGAAGGAGTGTCTCCAGTGCGGTTCTAGTCTCCATAAATTTTTCCAGCTCGTCAGGGATTTTTTCTGGCTCTCCCTCGGCCACTTTCAGAATTTTGCAAAGCTGCTTGAATTCGACACTGTTATACTGTTTATATGTGTTAGCCATAACCATCATCATAATCAGCATTGTCATAAATACATATTTGATCATCATTCTCCTAAATCGTGTGATAAAATTGAAAAACGAATAAAAAACGGAATAATATAGATACCATTATTTGCTTGAATTTTTGCTTCATTATCAGATTAGAGTAATCAACCATATTCAACTGTGTTGCTTGGTGAGGTACAAAAGTTATTCATTGAACACACAATACCGTCCGATGTCTGTCTGTCTGCTTGAAGAGCTAGAAATTTACTCCCCAACAATTTGTCATCGGTTATCAGTCAAAAATTGTATTCTAAACCCATGAGTAGATATAGGTGTTGTACGGTGAGGGACTCCATGTTAAGTGTATGGTGGTAATTATCAATATATAATATGATATAGGAGACACACTCAATGCAGCAGGACAATATATTGTAAACATTGCCTTTGATTCGATACTCTTTCTGAATAACTCTTCCTCCAAACATCTCGCAACTGGAAGGTTAGTGTGTTGGAGTTGGGTTGTGGTTCGAACATGCGGTTTGTTGGTCATTACAAAAATCACGTGAGGGATTCGGTGATATATATTTACTCACTAGCTGTGGTAAGTACACCTCCTGAAAGAGATATGACAAAAAATAAGTTCCCTCGAGAATGGCGCTTTTGTTCTGAAATAATTTATAATTGATGTTAGGTATACCTATGTTTTTCATATCCACCTCAAGAAAATGAACGGATTTCCATGATTATTATTTTTATGTCGTTCTATAACTATATGTTACACAGAAGGTCCTCTCTAATTCTGTCGGCATGGAATGCCATTGGCTGGTTCTTGTTTTCTCACTAGCCGTACTACTCTTTTGCGGAAAATACTTCTGCTTTACATCACTTTCTATACATGAGGTTACCATTAAGAGCGCCAGAAAAGTAAAAAAGAACGGGCATATCTCAAGGGGAAGATTTAATCTTCTCCTTCCACGGTTGTTGTTCCAAATTTGTTTTTATTGCCTTTTTGTTGATGTGGTGTCCTATAAAAATAAATAAGATAAATTATCTTGGCAAGGAATACACTTTGTTAATATTTTTGGGGAAAAAATGTGTTTAATCACTTTTATTTTAGTCAAGAAGAAAGACTGAGAGAGGCCAATGGGCTCGGTTTATGAGATTGCCGTTCTTTTTTGGGTTTGTTCGATTTATAGCGGTTAGCATTTTTGCCTTTGTAACCTCTGTGTTGTTTGCAAATGACTTGTATTCTTCAACATTCTTCTTTTGCTTGGTTTTTAGATGATTTCCTACCTCTTCCTCTGGTGGCTCATTTTTGATTGCTTCATAGGGTTCTGTCCACAATTTGGTTTTAGTTGTGCATGTGTTTGATAGTCGTTGTGGTGGCAGTGGTATTACCTCACCAGTGTAATTTACACATATGTTGCTAGCTCTGTCTCCAAAGCATAATGGGCCGTTACGTTGTTCAGATTCATTTCCCTCAAGTCTTTTATTGTTCCCGTCCACTTTTTCCTTAAATTTTTCTAGTGTGCTTTTTAAACTTTTTTTACCCCCATTTTTAGGACGTTTTTGACGATTATTTCCCATGTTGTTTTACAACTTGACGACCAGGACCAAACCTCATGAGTTCTAGCTGTTGAGCTCGTAGTTCGTTAACTTTTGTCCCACACAGGGTGCTTTCAGTTTTATTTGGGTCCACATCTGAGCCCAGTGTGCACAGGCAAAGCAAGTCGTGTATGGCGGACTCTCCGGGATAGTGCCTTCCTCCGCATGCTCTACACCATTCGATAGGATGGTTATGAGAATTAAGTTCGCCGTTGGATCCGTACTCGCCGGGCAGATTAAGCTCGGAAGTAATTTGCTTCTGTTAATTTTAACCATAAATGGTTTGTATTGGGGCTTTTTTTACTTTCAGATTCTTTACTTTTTACCCATTTGTCCCCCACATTTTTGCTGCAGCTCCAAGCACGTCACAGAGTAATATATGTTCTTCTTTATTGTAATGCTCCTTATTTCCTCCAACAAGTGCTACACAGCCCACCATTACCACCAGACGCACTCTCATTGTTGGTAACATCTTTCTCACTTTTCTCTGGTCCAAAGAATAATGATGAGAAAATTAGGAAGATATTTTCCCCTTCGTTTTTTAATTGTTTATTTCAATTGTGATATTTAGTTGGTTTATTTTTTTAGAAATATAAAGTATCTATGAGGAGCCTTCGAATGAGTGAGCTATAAAGGAGAACCACCTTGATGGTTGAAAAGTTAACCTTACACTTTGTCCAATAAGACCATCAGAGCACCACCTTCTTCATATATCTCTTCACCTTCACTACACAGGTTTAATAAAATCAATAAAAAAAATATTAGGAAAATTTTCCACCGGTGAAAATTACTTTCACGCCGTGCTAGTGGATAAGGCTCTGTGGCTCCAGTAAGTAGAAAAATGTGGAATAGTAGTGGATATCGACCAGCTTCTGTACCGCTGTCTGTCACAAGATGACGAGTTGTATTCGTTTTCCGTGCGTTTTACGTAGCGTGATAGAAGTGTCCCCCATTCTGTTTTTTCAGAAAAAATGAAGAATAAATACTTTCCGTTAGAAATACAGGGCGATAACTGTGTCTTGAAGGCATGTCAACTGCTGGAGTCCCTCGTACAATCACCTGAGGCTGGATTTCCAGCAGTGCTTCGAGGTGCCCCTCCTTATCCCCTTATTCTTGGGACCTCTTGTGAATTAGTTTTCTTCGTGGCTGAGCGGGTGTGGTGTTTGACGCATAAGTGTCTCTACCGATGATGATGTGGTTTATTTCCCTTCTATCACCAAGGTTACTTTACTCATCTCAGCTTTTCTCTCGTTCAAGTTTCCTGCGTGTGGAGTATCAGATTTCTCTTTTTTGGATTGGAGATTCCCAATAATCTTTTCATTCTCATGCAAAATGGTTATGTGCACGTTGCTTTTCTACACGAAATGCTTCTTAACTAACAACTGCGTCAAAATAAAAAAGGAGGAAGACATACTAAATTAAAAAAATTAATGCACAAAATGAATTTTTCGCACAATAGAATGGATAATTGTACACTCCTCTTTCTTGGATAAAAATATATAGTATAGCATACATGCGATAAATATATAAAGTTTCAGTTCGATGTGAATGAACACATTTATTGATTAAAAATATGTAAAAAATGTCAAATTTAAATCACCATATTTTTTCTGTACTTCGTACATGTTCTTTCCGCGTCCTACCTTGCATAAAGTAAAATACAAATATTGGGTGTGCTATAGTTTGTATCAGAACATGGAAAACGAAACGCAGAAACATAATCACCTTACAGAATTGTGTTTTTTTTAGTATAAATTACTAACCTTAAAAAAATTGATAACAAATTCAAGTTCTGTCCGACATCTTTTTTTGCTTGAAAACGTCAACAAAAGGTTACTGTTTTTAGGGAGACTAAAATTGTGCTTGAAACGTGCAGACTGTTTGGACGAAAATATTGGAAGATTCCACTGGAAATTTTTCAGTCGTCAAGAAACAAAAATTAGCGGTGTAAATTGGTTTCATTTAATTCCTCAATGAAATAGTCACAAATTCACAAAATCATCCATAGGATATTTCAACTTTTATTACTTCCCAACTAAGCATAGAAGGTAATTTCCATACCTTATATTTTTTCTGGAAGATTTTCCATTTATAATGAGTGTTTGGTGGGACATTATTTCTATATTGTGAATATAGGGATAGTGGTTATGGATTTTTGTAAATAATCGGTTATTTTTTTCCACTTAACCTATCGTTAACTTATAATAGCATCACTGTCGTTGTTGAATGAATTAACCATGATAACAACCAGTTACATCATTACTCATTTTGCAGTGAGTGATGGTGACATGTAGCACTGGAGGAACACGATGCCATTTTGTAGCTAACCTACAGAATTTCTAATACTTAATCAATGAGAAATAATTGATCGTGAAGATGTTGATTACTGTTGATGTAAATGTGCTTGTTGTATTGTGATATTTTGTGTGGAAAAATTGTTTCCTATCTGTAGAAAACCAATGGAAATGAAAGAAGCATTGTGGGAAAAGTCGGTATGATCGTTTGTTCTAAATGAAAGCACTGAATTGCACATTACTCACTCTCTTCTGTCAGTTTTGTCCTTTCTAAAAAGAAAGGATGTTATGTGTGGAGTGTGACTAACAGTATACACACGTTTCTTTCCAACTGAAAAGCAAAGACAAAATTTTTATCCAAATTACAGCATCCACTGATCACCATTGACTGTTTAAAAATGATTAGGATGAGAAAATTTTGACACGTAATCTAAATTGACTTATTTTCTACATATTTGATTTTTTTAGCGTGTCATTTCTATTCATGTGAGATGTGTGTGGGAAGGCATGTTCATGGGAAGAAATTAAAATCAGATTATCCCATTAATTTTCCATCCAAAACCATAACATCCTTATCTACGATAAAATAATAATAATAATAATAATAATAATAGTAATATTTATAAAGAGTCTATAGCAAAAATAAATAAAAATGTAAAATGCGGCTCACTTGATTCAATAAGTCTAACAAAAAAACAGCAGGATACAAGACATATCTCACCAAACCTCCTGTTTAATCTCGAGGTAAAAATATTACAACGATCATGGCAGCCACGGATGCAGCCGAGGAGCCAACAAGCAGTGCGATACCTATCAACTGGCCTTCCATTAGCTTCTGACCATCATTCAAACCTGGGGTTATAGGGCCGTACACCATCGACACAACAGAGACCTGATGGGTCAGCCCGAGAATGAACGAAAAGATATACGGAACAACGTGGCCAGTGATGTGTTTGTAGATGCTGAGCATGAACGGTATGATTAGAAGAAATCGCACTATGGACCAGTACAACGCAACCCGGCGTGGATACCTGAATGTTTCAAATGAGGTAGAAAACGAGCCAATACTGTTTCCAATGTTGTATACGAGGGCAGCAATCGTGGAAAACCAATCGTCGACACGGTCAATGGGGATGACCAAGCTTGGGAAGATGAAGATAGTCAGGAAGAAACCCAATAAACATGATATCAACATCATGCGGATGATTCTCACCACGGGCATGATGGGCGTCGCGAAAAGCTGCTCCGCCGTTGTCATACCGCCCTCCCCATTGTTGTCAACCTCACACTGATCCTCAACATCGGTGGGCTCCTTCACTTCCGTCGGAACATCGGCAACGGGCTGAGGTTCAACACCCTCGTCCTCCTGCTTCTGTTTCAAAACTCGGAATTCCGCTACGTGCTCCTGTGCATAGGAATTGTAGCGTAGCGACAACACCATTACCAGTGCAACTGCCATGATCAGCAGGGCCAACGAAAAGTAAATGTACGATTGCTTCAGCTGAGACTCGTAAGTGTTCTCCATCGAGACCTTGATGATGCACTGTATCGTCGACGTGAGCAGACCGCAAATTGATATGCCAAACATAATCGTAGAGATGAACTTCGATGGCATAGATGCCGCCAATGTGTAGCTTGTGGCTTCCAGGTATGACTTCACCATGCAACCCACTACAGTCACGATCAGAAAGAACACAATAGAAACGGTATGCGACACTTTGATGGCTGGTAACATGAGAACCACAAAGGCCTCAACCATCATGAACGTGATGGATAGGATGAAGCGTACGGAAATTGAAAAGCGACGAACAGTCTGTGTTAGCACAGTTGGTCCAACAAGAGACTGTATTACAGGCGATATCGCACCGTAAAACGTAAGAATATTGTTCCAGAACAGTTTAGAGGTTGGCTTTGTATTCTCATCGCTTGTGACGTATTTGTAGTAGTTCACAATGAACATTGGAGCCGAATAACGCGTGCTCAATGGAAGAAGAATGGAGACTCCAAGAAAGATACACGTCACATACACGTACACCTTCGCTGCAGAGAAGAAACCAAGAGCCATTGCGCTCCGTTTTCAGATCCGGTGAGGTGATCCAAAAACAAAACGCCACGAAGAACAATGAAAAGGGATGTATAATACCCGTCACACTGGCCCTCCGATTTCTAAGTTCAGTGAAATAGAGTGAGCGTCTAGCGAATCACTTGAGATCAAAGAAAAGAGCAAAGAAAGAGCGTTGTCTACCAATTGATGGCCAACTCTATTACAAAAGGAAACAAACGCATCCAAGAAGACTCTAGTACTTCACTAGAAGAACATTATCCCCCATCCATTATAAGTCAAAATTTTTCTCTAGTAATAAAACCTGAAAAGCAAGTTAGGTTGATTCTTACACCATACTAGCCTTCCTGAACTGAAAAAACATAGAACGCATTTGGTGATTTCGTATGCCATCATTTTCACTTGATCCAAATTACAGCAAAATTAATAAAAAAATCTTCTAAGTGCAAAAATAAGAAGTGCTAGTCGAACCATAAAGTGTGTTAACACTCACTTTTCAGACACAGTAAATAGTCATATAGACTTTAAATGGAGAAACACCATAGGTGAAAAAGTGAAACGATAAGAATAATTGTTTCATTTGTGTTGCAGGTTACGTATACCCTGTATACAACACTTTTTATGAGGCGAAAATTGTTTTCCGTTTTACAATTTGAGCACCAACGTTGATACTTTTTTTGGGGGAGTGTGCACTGTTTATTTATACTAGGTTTTAGTGTTCTTGATTAATTTTGTATTTGTCTCATTAAGTCTTTTTGTATAAACGCTCAAGGACCAATACGTTTTTGTCAGTCTTATTTTTTTGTGAAATGGCGTAAAATAAATGTGTATGTGAATTAGGTAGTGCGTCTCTACATCGGTTACAGTGCAAATATGGTTTTGAGTAAAGACGGATGTCATAAAATTTCAAAGTTTCTGTGTGAAGCGGGCAGCTTTCGTCGTGTGTGTTTTGAGGTCTTTTCGAAAGGCAATAAAATTCTTCCCAAATTTTGTAAAACAATTATTTTTCCGGTCTTTGGATTCTAGTAGTCACGTTTTAGAATTATTTTTTGATCACATCCTATTCAGCGTCAGCTTGGTATGCTTTTCTCTAGGTTAGACGGGGAACAGAAATTTCTCTGCTCCTTTAATTTTCTTCAAAATTTCCATTTCTTTGAAGCGATATTATCCACGCATTTTCCGTCGTTTTTAATTTTGTTATCTACTTCTTGATTTTTGTTTTCCTGGGTGTTTACTGTTATTTTCTTTCCCACAACTCAATTTTTATGCACCGGTGAAAGTTGTTTTCCATTTAGGGAATTGAAATTTTTCATTCAACTTTCTCATAGATAGAGAAACTTTAAATTATTTTCCATGTTTCCCTTTGATGTTACCACATATTTTTCTAAATTTATCAACCGCATTTTTTCTCTTCATATTTTATTTCCCTTCTAGGTAACTTTAACCGACTTTTTCAACAGTTAAAAAAATATGTTTCTCTCCAGTATTTCTTACTCCAAACACACATCAGCATGTTACATGAAATTCATTTCAAGAAGGCATTCATTGTCTTTTTTCCATGTTGTGCTTGTGTAGTAAACGTGTCTATATGTCTCTCTACAAGGGTGCATAAACTCCCAGTATAGGTTCAAAACATGACTATCTGACTTACCCTACCACAATATGTCCACTTGAGCTTTGCTACTCTATATTCATCGTACGTCTCCACGTCACCATCCGATAAGTTTTTCTGTCATTGTTTCATTTTTTCCATATTTGTTCAAAGTCTTTATTCGTTTTCGCAAGAACTTTTCAGCATAATGTGTGTTCTGTATCATTTTATTTTGTCTCTACTCTATTTTGAAGTTCAGAAAAGGCGTAGAATACACCAACGAATCATGAAATTTCTGAGAGTCTCCATACTTTAGGCCTCACATCAATTTGATTTTTTCTTTCTATTGTAACTTTCCAATTCGCTGATCTCAAGGTATAAAAGATAAGAGACCACTGGTTTGTGATTTTACATACTTCAGTGTTGTGAAAGATTTTTTATAGATTTTGTATCTTTCCTGTGTATAGTTTTGTGGCTTACTCGTTTTGTTTGCGAATTGTTTATATGTTCTACATAAACACACATATTTGAAACAAAATCTATAACCTCTTTTGAAAAGGACTTCCAAATCCATCACTATTGGTTTTCCACACAGATTGCTTCACATTTGTTGCATCGTGTTTTCCAAAAGTTTTGTTTATTCTATCCATTCTCTGTGAAAAAATTGTTCTATATTGAGAAATGCGTTCAGTTTAATTTCGGAAACTTTATTTCTCAAAACCTATACTCAGCATTTTAAACTCTTAACCTTACGGTTTAAAACTCCGCTGATAGGAGGTATAAAAGCTAATATTATAGCAGTGTGGAAATGACGAAGATAAAAAACGGATTTAAAATATATAGACATGAGCGATTTTACATCGGAGAAGATAGAGGTTAACGATTATCATAACGTTCCATTCTTTTTGTGATACTCTCAGTGTTTTTGACTGAATACCCTTGATTTCGCGGTTTTGTCAGAAGAAATTTAATAAGTAAAAAAATCATTTGATGTAAAAGAAAAATGCATGTACACTCAGTAGATGCAGATTATTATTCTGCGCTGAAGATATCGGTTGACAGAGAATACTATTTTTAATCGTGAATTCACCTCTGAAACGGTTACGGAAACCATTAATAGAAACGTGTGTACATAATTCCAGGTAGAATTTCTCTTAAAATATATACAAGATTAACGTGCTTAATTTTTTAGAAAGTAATAAAATCTTAATATTACTGTAGCTTTAGGTTTAACGTAAAAAATATTATTAATTAAAATATATGGTGCCAAACGTTTTGAATATGGGTTTATACGTTCAACATGTGAAATAATATGATAAATATTGGGGAAAATTATACTTAAATTCAGAAGGATTAATATCTTGGAATAGATAGATTTTTGTGTATCTGAATTCTGTGAACTGAGCCAAGTCTAAATACTCGGAGACAAAGGAATTTATAGACAAATTAGTCATAAATTGTACCGCGTGAACCTTGTACCAAGGTCCAGCACCTGATACACAGTCCAGTGTCATAGACGTAATAGTGTAACAGTGACACTGTGATGTTTGTCACTCTTCTCAAGAAAAAATAGTGTGACGGTTGGGTTGGTTTTGTTACTGCCTTTATATGAGGTTGCGCATTGAGCTACGTAGTTCTGTTCGCGAAGACGTGGATACTGAGCGTTCCACACTGTGGAGTACCGTGACTAAAGGGAGCACATATATGTCGTGTATATGCCACTTACATTAAGGTAATGTATAATCTCAAGGGATGAAAAGCCACAGCTGTAGCGAGGTGTATCGTACAGAAATGGAAAGCGTCACTTAGACCACGCGTGAGCTTCATGACCAACCGTCGGTGTAGTTAGTAAAAATTATCCATCAAAACGTGATTATAGTGTGTAGGAGCGTTTCTCCAAGTTTGAACCAACAATACTATGTGGAAAGATGTGGTGTACATTAACGCATTCCATCTTCCGCAGTGTGTTGGCCACTGCGTTTTAGAGCGCACAACGAAGAAAAGAGCGCGGATATATTTACGGAAGTATCTGTGCTAACTTATATTTTTATACATTAACGTTCGAAGAATTCTGTCGGTTTGTTTTTGAATATCAAATACTTCTTTCAAGGCTTACATTAAGTTCCACCGCTCGGGTTTCTGTTCTTTATACGGCCGTTATATATTTAGCTACTATTAGATGGAAGAAATATTCGTTTAAGTATTATTGCTTTACGGGACCTTTTTCAAAGACTTTAGTTTTTGACACAGTAGTTATTTTATAATGTGGGTCATTCACAGCTTCTTTGTAGGCCACCCTATGAATGGATGACTCATAAAAGAAAACAAAAGTGGCTCCTCCTTAAACCCCATCACTGTTTATTCTCTTATTCCATGTATCCATCTCGGGGTGACGGAATCCGTGATGTTTCACACGTTACGAATTGCTGTTAACGTTATATATTTATACTATTTGTAACTTACAATAGTGTGCTTGATGAACTTCTCTTTCAGTGTTTCCTGTTATTCCGTGGTTTTGGATGTTCTTTATTCAGGCTATTTATGGAAGAGGCAAACACTGCTTGGAGCAGCTTGGCGTACATGCAAAGTGTAGCTTGGGATGGTGTCATCGCTTAGCAAAGAAAGTTGAAGAACTACCTTTTTTACCTAACGTCTATAAGCCATAGTCGCAACAACGGAATTTAATCCATAGTTGAGTCATGCTGAACATTACACACCAACAATAGTGTCCATATGGTGTGATCATTCCTTGATTTTCTTATGTTGAGGAGTAATGTAAAAACTGCAGACTGTTTTTAAATGACTTATCGCTGAGAAATTCTTGTCCATTTTCCAGGATGGTCTTTGAGTTTGTTAACCAATGTTTTCCCACACAGTTATGAGCTTATTTGTAGAAGCTATTGCATTGTGCCCCATGCATTTTCTGGAATGAGTCAATGATAGTATCCAGTCATGGTGCGCAACAGTGTGGATTGGCTAGAAATATTATTTGTGATACACAGTTTTCATTTCATGACACAACCTGATGGGAGGTCTGATTAATTTAGAGAAGATTCTTTAGTTAAATAATGTAACACTCATCTCGAAAATCTCTCTTTCATTATAGTATCAGACCCACGCATTAAAATGATAATATATTTATTCCTTGGCATCTGATTTTCAATATAATCCATTATTTATCGAGGGAATATCTCATGATTATGAATAGCACCAAGGGTGGTGTGACGCATCACTAATTTTTCTCCAATCTTTAAATGATAAAAAAATTACTATTTATTTTCAATAAAGTATCGATATTGGAAATTCCTATATTTTTTTGCTACTTAATTTATAAAAATATCAAGAAATATTATAATTTATGAAGTAACTTATTATCTAGATTTAAATAATTTAAAATTTCATGAGTGAAATAACTTTTGATTTTAAAGAGAATCTAAAAAAGAAAAGTTAATCTAGTAGTACAAATTAAATTGTTAGTGACATTAACTGTAAAACACTAAACAATGTTCAGTCATTTTATCTCACTTAATTTCTCATTATCTATATACAGTATTCTTCTTAGTTAAGAAGAATATGGGTTTTAATTGTATTTCCTTTAGTATGCTGACTCTGTTAATTCTCTTTTTACTAAGACATTAAACACGCAAGCGATATTAAATTTTTGCCCGTCAAGATCTCTCCGTATCGTTGAAACAAGTTCAAGATAACTTTACACATTCTCAATGGCATTAATATGCACAGTGATAATCAAAACACCACATGCAAGCATGAAAAGCATTATTAGTGTTTATTTTAAGGTAACACGCAAAATATCCCAACCCTGTAAGTCCACACAGGACAAGAATGATAGAGTAACTGAAAAACTACAAAAAACTCCCGTGTTGTATGTAGCAAATAACCTGTTGTATCTTTTTGTTAAACTACTTTTTTGCATCGATTCATTCCCTGAAGAGAGTTAACTGTAATTTACACCGAACTATTGACATTTCCTATTCTCGTTTATTATTGTAATTGATTTAAAATGTGGCGTTAGCATTTTTTTACTTTTTAAGTATTATAAGTTAAAAATGCAGAGTATTTATAAAAATAAGAAAAAGCGCATAAGAAGGAGTAATGAGAAATAGTTTTTATTTCCATACTCGACAGTAACGCTAATGTCGTCGAGGTTGGCGGTTTCGTCCTCCCTCTCCCTTCCGTAAGCGGACCACGCCTTGGTCTTCATTAGAATCTCCACACAATTCTGGAGTACCTTTCCCTCGATTTCTTTGGCTTCCTTCATTTTGTGTAAGGAGTGTTTGAATTTATTGTGCCACGGAATCTCATATTTATGGTTTTTGTAGTTATGGGTGTAGTCAACGCAAATGTTTTCGTTATGGTAGTCAGATGTGCCACTGTAACCAGTTTTCCCTGCGCCAGTGCATTCTGTAACGTTATTGTTACCGTTTCCCTTAATCCTCCCACTTTGTCCGAAGATTTTATTGTTGCTTGGTTTCGCTTCTCCCTTCCCAATCATCCCCACAAACTCCTGCAGTAGTGCGAGCATGTTCCCTTTTTCATTACTACACCCAAGCAACTCGTGACAAACATATTCTATTTTTTCAATCGACTCAGTAGGCGGAATGGGATTGTTGTCCCCTTTCTCGTATTTCATCTGGGTCCAGTTGCCGTCATTATTGTTTTTTTTCGGAGGCAGAATGTCAGTGTGGCATGGCCCTGCACTCTTTCCGTCTGTGTTCCCCTCCCCCCCACACACGCAAAAAATATCGTTTATCAGAGTTTTTCCCGATGCATTGTGTTTCCCACAACTGTTACCAACAGTGGTGTTATCGACAAAAATACTCTCCTTGTCTCTTAGGATGGTTATAAACTTCCCATCATCTTTTGGAACACCTTTCACATTCTGCCCGTACATCCCCTGTAACACTGATACTTTCGCCTCTTCCATTTTCTTGTTGATCACCCCGGATATATGTCGTTTTTCTTGGATTTTCCTCTCACCATCCGCGATAAGCGTTCCAATCTCTTTGTGTGCTTCCTGTCGGTTCTTCAACTGCATGGGGGGTGGATGCTCCTTGAGAAAGTCCTTCATGTCCCACAGCATCTTTCCAAACTCATTCATGTTTTCTGTGGTGGCATTGTAGAGAACCTCCATCTCTTTCAATACTTCTCTCTCCTTACTTTCATCATAAGCATAATCTGGGTCGAGCATAATGTCATTCGCCTACACAAGGATCCTGCAAAACAAATTAAACTCATCCTTGCTGGGTTGCCCTCTACCTGAGCCCAGGCAAAGAAGCAACCCCACAAGAGCAACCGTAATTACATTAATCGTATCTCCTTCATTCATTAAGTTTGTAAGGTAGGATAATATTATAATGCCATTCTACGTGGCTTTTGGATGTCTCTTTGTAGGAATTGTAGGTGATTTAACTCTAGTTAGCGTTAAAAAGAAAAAGGCAAAAAGACAATCGCACACCATGGAGCACATCCTTTTCCCGTGGTGTTGGAGTTCCCTCCATCTTCAAGCATGTTCTTCTTGTTCGTCGTACTTTTGTTTGTGCCTTTTGTCTTGTTAAATCTGGACTCCTTCGTTGGAGGTGCGGATTTTATTGGGAAAGTTGGCGTTATGGAGCGTTGGGTTAGATATGTAGTACTTGGCATTTTCGCAAACAATTTGGGCATTTGTTTCCAATAGGTTACCTCGGGGCGATGGTGTTTTTGCTCTTCTCTAATGGCTTCTTACACAAAAAGGTCTTTCTCCGCGTCGTTGACAAGTTAAACCAATTGGATGACACCGTTGCTTAAGTTGTGGTTGCTGTTGTTGCAGTCACTCCCGATGCTGGTGGTGCTGCAGTAATGATTTAGATTATTGATGTCATTGAGAAACGCAGAAAACCCCTCAGTTGAGAGTTTCTTTTTGCTCGATTCACAGTTCCCATTGTCGGTGCCATGAGATTACGGATTTTGTGGGGGTTAGGTTGAGAGAGGTTGTGTTGATGCAGATCCCGTGGCTGTTGAAGTGCCATACCGTAGTCAAGCTCTGATAATTAGGCTTCACCGTGGCGTTCACTTTATACCTTTATACCCTCTTTGATGGTGTGAGTAAAATTTATTTTTTATTTTAATTCTTAACATATAGAAGCGAATCAAGTCGTTCATGACATTGCTTTCCCGAGGTGTTATGACCCCTTCCACTACATTTATGTACAAAGGCTACACATTTAAATATGTGTTTCTTTTTCTTTTCAAAGTCTAAAGGCAGTTCACCTGTGCCGTCTTCCTCACTCAGTTTCCAGAGATTGTCCAACGTAGTTGCTTCTTTTCTTTCACAGTAGCTAGGTCATTTTCATGGTGGTCACCTCCCTGAGAATTTTATTAGTTTTTGAATGTAAAAGATTTCTTTTTTAACATGCTTCTTATATCCATAACTGTTTGATGTATCATCTGAAGATTTGTAATTAAGTTTAAATATTATTAATACGCATTGTTATGTCCTGGCCTCTTCCTCATTGGAAAAGATAAAGTTTTTCTGTTTAATTTCAGTCAAGAAACGCACATAGCGGAAGATCTCTAACTCACATTATGTTAAACTTTGAGAAAGGAGTCTGGCAAAACCATTCAATGTGATATTACTGTAAATGGAGTGGGACCCTTTGATTATACGTAATACATTAAATTAAATATTGCAAGATATTTTAGGTGGTGTTACCAGAATTTGAATGTAGTTTGAAGAACTTTATTTAATAAATCACTGTAGAATGAATGTGTTAAGATGAGGAAACTCATTTGTAAAACATTAAATGATGTGTAGCTTCCTGTGACTTTGTGTCCGTTGTTTTGATACCTTATTCACTACTCTTTTTTATTTACTGGAAAAATTTTGAATGTCTTTTGGTACTTTTAATGCAGTCCGCTTTCTCCAAGGGATGGTTTTGGGATGCAGGCGTATGATAGTGCAAGATAATTCCGATCTAAGCGTCAGAAACTCTCCCTTAATTCATGAGTGTACCGTCGTTTATATGTCTCTTCTCCCATTATGCTTCTATAACAGCTTGTTCTGTGTTCTATTCTTCTCATCGATATTGAAAAGGAGGAATGAAGAGTTTGATAGACAGTGACGTGTCTTTTTTATTCCATTTGATGCTATGTTTTCTTCCCTGTGACACATTGAAATAACCCAATGCAACTTCGTTGGCTTTCGTTATGTTTTTTTCTGTAGAAACGTGTCTGCATTCCTTTATGTGTGTACATCATAATCTGTGATGCCTTATTTATTATCGTTGCTACTAAGATCCGTCTAATAACTTGCATTTTATTTCGTTGCCGATTTCATCTTCACGTAACACTCCATCATCGCCTTTACGATCCACACACTTGTAATGGAAATAATCCACAAGTGTTATCTCTGCGTGACTCCTCCAGCTTCACTGCATGTGTCTGTAAACAGTGTTTTCAAACGAGAAATGTCATCACTATTTCTATCCACTGTTACTAAGTAATCTTTTTGTTTTATATTTTTGAACAACTTGTAGAAATTATACCATTTTTTTTCACATATTTATACGGAGTAATTTTCCTGAACGATATTATTGACGTCTTTCTTCCACTTTTCTTTTGTCATAAGAAACTTTTTTCTGATGTGTGTGAAAACTTTCTCTTCATCCACAAGTTTTTGATTGAGCTTTGAATCTCTTTTGACGTGTGAAGATAGACTTTTAGGTTTTGTCTTATTTCCTTGTCTACCGATAAAGGGGTTCATCCCGATCTTGTGCATGAAATCTGCTGCACTGCTGAAACTATAGTCATCATATTCTCTTACCATATCCGTGCTCTTTGTTATGCTCTTCGGGATTATCTGGATACTCTTCTCCAACCTTGAGTGTCTTGTGAGGAACATTGAACTGGTTTATTTTTGAATCACACGCATGTGTTAAGGAGATGGTCGCCTTATTCTCCGAGATACTACCACAAATGAAGGGAAAAGCAGTGATAACTAACGGAATTTTCCCGTACCGAGCGTTCTTTTATTTTGGTGTCACTTGACACAAAGAAGCAGTGTGATGTTCACGTACCACGCAAACTTCCTCATATTGTATGTTACGATTTATTTTAAAAAAACATTATAAAAATCTATTTAGAAACTAGCCAAGTATTAATATATTAAGCGGAAGTATCTTCAACACATTACCCATAACCAGTTCACAGAGGCTATCCTCATTTACTTCGCAAAACATGAGCCCCTCCTTTAGGAGTTGTTTCCTTGTGCTCTTGTTGTCCCACTCAGGAAGCCACTGGGGCCCGTCTTATGTGGCGTAGTTTTCCTGCAGGTGATGCATCTTCCCTATTTTCATTTTCTTTTTGTTTCCCCCTCTCGATACCTCAGTTGCTGGGTGTTAATAGCACCAACCGCATGCTTTCGTGTCATACCAGCTTCATTCTCACCCAATAGGCCTTGATGACCGCGTAAATTTCATGGACTGATTTCAGTAGGAAGGAAAATTTATAATAGCCTTGGGTGGCGTTTCGCGGGACGGTGACACCTCTGCAGGCGTTCGCACTCCGTTAACTTTGATAATCACCTTGATGGCAAAAATTGCATTCCCCATTGGATGTCGTGGGCAGTGGATTTTTTTGACATACACACCGCTATCGTTCACATTTTCTAAGGTGCCACTATTACCGATTCCGCCATCTTGGGTATTGCTCAAAGAAAAACGGGTGTTCATGTACTTCCCAATTTTCTTAACAAAATCGCCGTTATGCTTCTTGGTGTCATCCACAATGCTGTAGATGTCGTTGTTGCCTTCGCCTTTGTAGCAGGTGGCGGGGAAGTTTCTATCGCTGGTCTCCCCTGTTGCCTTGCTTGAATGCGCTCATGAACTTGTCCACCCTCCCAGTGGGGATGTCTGCGGATCCTGCCGCCATAATGCTGGCTTCTCCAGGCTGCGCAACGGCTTACTGCTTGGCAACCAAATGCTCGTATATATGCAGCAAGACAGATTCCTTGCTACAATTGAGATTTTCACCATCCTGCATGAAGGCTTTGAACCGCACAAATAACCCGCATCATGTTGACCTCATCGAATTTTTGCTCGTACCCCTCGAGCTTTTTCGAAACGCAGTTACTCACTTCTTTTAACTTTCCCGCAATGTTACACACAGACGTGCCTCCACGCAAAGCGATCGTTTTTGGAACTGTCGTTGGTGGTGGTTTGACTGCCATACAGCAAATAACCTTCATCCACATCACCACCAGCCACACAAGTTTTTCGCTCATGGGAATAATCCCCACTAATAGAGGCTATACCAAATTGGATGCCTACAAAACGATTATGGTTTATATGAACAGGGCATGTAATTACCATACTAAAACAAAAATCATTAATATGTTGAAAAAATGATGTTTACTTTAAAAAAAACAAGTCGAAGAGCGAGTGCTGCCTCCTGAGATGGGCTCGGGCGGTGGCTTGGTAGAGTTGGGTCTCGGCTGCAAGGAACTCCTTATCCACAATTTCCATGTTGCATTGCGCCAACCACTTTTGCTTGAGATCATTCAGATCAATAAAAGACGTCATGTTGTCACGCGGTCCGCGCTTGCGTTTATCGGGAGCACCTATGTCGTAGAAGTCGATGGCTTTTGGGATAAGGGCCAGTATACCACTCATGTACAGAATGACGATGATGTTGCCGTATTTCAGTTTTTTTTCCACGCATACATTATGGCGAAGGAAATGTTTTTCGCTCCCTTGAAGAGGCCGTGGTAAGGATTCTAATGGTCGAAGAAGTTTTACAAATCGGGCTAGCAGACGACCGGATTTGTTCCCACATGATATTCGTGTTGTAGGGGCCTGTAGGCACACTCCCCATTATTCCTGACTTCTTCGTTCAGCTTTTGGTTACCCACAAGAACCCGTTAGCCTATACGACTCTTTCACATTTGTTATTTTCTGCGAAGCAACCTTGACGGATCCTTCCCATCGGAATCAACATGCAATGACTGCTCTTATCGGACTTGCTATGTGAGTCCCCAGCAATTTTGAGATCATTGAACAAAGTGTGTATGTCTTCCGTGTTCAGCTGGTGGACATCCTTTCCCTCAACCAAGAGAGAGTAATTGTCCTCGGACTGCTTGTGGTGCGTGAGGCTCTCCGCAAGGTTTGTCGAGCCCTTTGTTCCCTTCCCTTGGATGTAGAATCTGTACTTGAGGTTGTAAACTGCCAAGAAAATGTGGATGTTTTGTATATTCTGTGTATTCCTAAAACATTGAGAAGCTTGCCCGGGAACCATGCCAAGCGCACCTTGCAGCATCAGCTGTGCTTTTTCAGGCTCCCCAATCTTCCATGTCAGATTCTCTTTCACTCTCCGGAAGCACAACAAGAATACGGATACACTGTCACTCCTCCATGCTTCTGATGTTTTCTAGCTCGGCGTGCAAACGTCCCATGTTCAACATTCCCACAAGATCTCATATATTGTGTACCTCGCTTGTCCTTATTGAAGCGTGCTCACATAAAGGTAATTCTCAACACTTAGCGCCACATGGTGTCCGGTTCTTCCCTCAGCTATCCGTTAGTACAATGTATTCAGTTATGTTAAACATCTATATATATATATATATGAACAGATAAATCAATTCCATATTTTCTTTTCAGAAATGAGAAACGAGTAATAACAGAACACGTGCTTAGTGTTACTACACTGCAGTGCATTATATCGAAACGGTGAAATGTAGTAATGTTTTACCTTTTACAACTATAACAACCGCCGCCACTGATTCATTGCAATGCAGTTAAATTCAACCAATCGCGGTGTTTGTTTTTTTAGAAGAGTAAATAACCATGCTGCACATTAATGTAGTGTATCATTCATAATTATTCTTCCGTGAGTTTAAAAAATAATGAACGAAAACAATTATGTTATTTTACTTTTGCACCCTTGTTAGTGCTTAAAATATTATAATTTTTGTTTCTCTAGCGACCAAGATAAACTAAAATGCATGTCACACATGGTCAGCGGAAAACTTTTATTTGATATTGATTGCTCTCAGCGTGTCCAGAAAACGTGATAGCAATGCTTTGTTTATAGTTTCTGTCAGTTGTTTGCCATTTACTTCATCACACTGCCAATATAGCGGACAACAAACCTGTAACTTAATACCGAGAAATTGATCATGATAATTATTGTAAATTCAGCGGCTAGCTTGTGAAACCAGGCATTTATTCATTTCCTTTCGTGTTACACGCTATGAGTTATTTAGTTGTAAACACACCTTGATTGTAATGGTTTGTCGAAGAGCCGACACGCTGACCATTAAAACAAAACCAGGGTTTAATCGAAGTACCTTGGATAATAAGAAAAGTTGCGCTCTCAATAATGAAAACCTTACCGGAAACACGATTTTCATGTGTCAAATTTGTTGGCATTTACTCAAAAAAACTGATCCATATTACATTAATATTTTATACGCTCAGTTATCAATAAATAGCTCCAACATAAACCCACTACTGCAATCATTATTTGAAAAGGTCACACAGCGCGCGCAAGAATCGCGTTATCGCGTGTTCATTCTTTCCGTGCGCTGACGAAAATTATCACTGAAGCTGTGAGCCTCAAATCAGCCACGCTGTGTTAGGTATGAGTTATTAAAATTTATCATGTATCTTTATAATCTTCACATACAAAATGTGCCCGCAACACCAAGTGGCGATGTCCAAATCTTAAAGCTTTATTAAATCCCCCTTATATTTTACAGATTTTCTTTGGTCGTATTAGCGTGGTTTTATTTTGTTAATTTTATTACGTTTGAGTTATACTTAGGATTTTCATTTTAACATTAATACACAGCTATCCATTATATACTTTTTAATAGAAACCATAAATTGCCTAAGAGCCGCTGAGAGTTTTGTTCATCAACTCCCGTCGAAGTGTTAATCATTTTGAGTTTCCTAGACAGGAAACAAACTTATTAAAATTATTATTACACGAGACAAAACACTCCGTGCTGCGCCAATGCCTCATGAAAAATGACGCGGCCAAAGGCACATCCGAATAGCCTTCTTATCACCTTGAAGTTTTGCGCGCCTCCGCCGCAAATTTTGTTGTTAAATCATGACACTTATGGTCTCCAGTGTGCCTTGTGAGTGCTCAGCTTGAAGGAAGGCATTTGACACTCTTTTTAACACACTGATGTTGCCCGTTGATATTTATATATTCCTTTCCCTACGTTGAGATTTTTTCACACTCAAAGAAAAAGCGAAAAATATTTTTCTTTAAATGCACGCCGTCGGTAAAAACATGAGCAGTGATCAAGTGTGTCTTCAGCTTTGTTATTGACACTTGCGTTGAATTGCTTTATCATCTCCGTTTGTACCTCTGTTTCTCCATTAAAGATCCCTTGAAACGGTCGTAGCTACAATGCCCGGAACAGTTTTAGGACCTGTGAAGCTCACGCTGACAATTCCAAATAAACTACGCAAACGGCACGGGGCGCTTCGAAACCTTTGTATTAACATATACACTTCATATTAAATACGTAGCTTGTGTTAATGGATTAGATGTTTTACTAATTTGCTTCAGAAAAATAATGCGTTGGCTGTGTCAATCAGGAAACCAAAGCTCTCATGTTATTCTCATTAGGCCTATTTCAGTTACTTCATTGCTTCTTTTTGTTGGGGGCTATTGCCGTGCTTTTTAGTTAGTGGCTCTCTTCTCTGTGGCTGCGTTGTGTGGTCTCATAATGATGCACGCTCTCGTGTATGAAGCATGTAATGGATAGTGGTTTAAGTGACTTCATGGATAATGCCTAAATATCCTTCACCATGTGTGTGGGAAACTAAAACTAAACTATGCACCACGAAACCTGGCACCAGCGGGCATTGCTTAAGCCTCCAGTAATTTCATCATCTTTGATCTCGGGAAACATAAAAACACCCCCGCCCCACCAAAGCATGGGGCACCGTTTAAGTTCTTGCGGCTTCAATTTCCTTACGTGTGGGCGTCTCCCTCGTGGTTTTCTTTTTTAGGAATGATATGCGATTCTGCTAATACTTCTGCCACGTGATCGTTGTTGTCTGTTGGTATGTTTCCAACCAACGTTCTCACTTGCCTCAATACCCTAGTCATAGTTCACAAAAGTGTCCCTAGGACTCACACTGCTGTTGCTAACCTGCTTCTGAGTGCTACTGGAACTGGAGCCCTAGTACCTCTTTGTAACTTCTTTCATCAGCGGCAGTCAAACATGCTCGCCGTGAATTGGCACTTTCCTTCCTTCTTTGCTTGATAGCTTGCAGTTGCCCATGCGACTCCGCTCCCCCTGCTTCCCTACCAAACATTTCCCGCGGCACCTCAATGCATCTCTTCGTGCACGGAATCTCCCCTGCGTAGCACTATCCTTTTTTTCGCCAACGGAATTCTGAGCTGGAGTGGAATAAATACCACAGTGCTTTAACAACTTCACCCTAAGATGCCTCACATTGAAGGAACTGCAGTAGTAATTGCAAACCCTCCGTAAGGAAGTACGATTAAGGCTGTCTGACTAAAGCCGCCCGACGCAATAGGCACCGCTAAGTTCTTTAACTCCCGCAATGGTTTTTGTCTGCGGTTACGAGATTATCGTCTTACTTTTCGAAGGACGGCTATGTGTGCATATTCCTTGACAACAGGGCCCCACGAAATTTTCAAAACCACCATCAAAATTGAATCGAGCGGCCGTCATCAATCAAACACTAATTTCCCCACCACAAGCGGATGAACACAACTTAGCTGTGGAACATGCCTCACTCAGTTTCCTTGAACTCTCTCAACTGTGACGTGGTGGCCTCTCGGAGCGTTTACGAGGGCACCAATTCTTTCCCAAACATTCACAAACAAGTTTCGCCAATCAAGTCTACACGATGTTCTTGGTGAAACTTTACTTGTAATCCACGCTTCGGTTTTAGTGTTTTTCATCAGTTGGCATTAGGTAAGGGATGGTGACTGCAGGTAAGTGTTTGTATAACTGTGGTGACTCATTGGCACTGCACTTGCTTCGGTGCTGATTTGATCGCGTTCTCACGTTACTCCGTATTACACAGTACTGGCCGTATGATAACCATTCCTTTCGTTACAATAGAATGGTGGAATTTGTTGTGAACTGATGGTGCCTTACTTCATTCTTCCCTGATAGCGTCACTGACCGTCATGAAGGCAGCCGAACGTTTTAGAATTGGTGTCTTTCCCCGAGACAATTATACAACAAGTGCTGTTTTTATTTGCTTAGTGTGCTTTCACCTTGCACGTGCTCCGCTTGATGCTCGGCTATTCTCTGCACTCCTCAAACCAGCAGGGGGTTTTGATCGTAACGCCGACACAGTCCTCGCTTCCTCCAGTTTAGTTGTAGAACTGCCTGCTTGCAATGGGAATGCATTTCCGCAAGATCGTTTTCACCCACGCAACGCAAGAAAACCAGTGCTGCTAACGGCAGCGCAGACGCGGATGGGACGGCCAGCTTGCCGGGCGACCGTTCCCTCTTCACAGCTCGTGTGGATTTCTCTACTGGAGAGTAAGAAGTGGGGTCGTGGAAGCCTTTTAGCTTAAAGAGGTCTGCGAGAGATCGTGCCAGTGGTTCACTATGATACACTTCCTCTTCCTTCAGACATTCCAGATCATGCTTTGGTCGTGATGGCAGCAGAGACGGACACACTAGCAGGTGAGCAGATGACTCCTGACGCATGTCCCTCAGGGCGTTGTGCTCGGCTTCCTTCTTCGGCTGGCCGCGGCCTGCCTGAAGACGCATTGTGAGCTACTGTTTCCATGCGCATTTCATTGGGCAATGCGGACACTGGAGTGTGTGGTGCATCGTGAGGTTGATTACCACAGACTCGTCTTTCATCTTTCTTGTGGCATGCGCGTGTATGCCATACAAGCGGTCATAATTGCTTGTATGCGCTGCCGCATCTTGCACGCGCAAAGCATCTTCCTTTCTCCGCTTCCATGTGCCGGTCTGTTCTTCGACGTTTCCTCGGCCTCTCCCCATCCACATTCACCTCTGCCTCCTGCACACCCTTCCTGTTTCCGTTTTTTACTCATTTTGCTCTTTTTCTTTGTATGGGGGTGTTGTGATAACGGCGCTGGCCACTGCGACTCGCCATTATCTGGATGTTTCTCTTGCATGTGACGAATCAACCTTTTGTAATGATACTCTTTGCCACTTACGAGGCACTTGTTTCTGGATGGTTGCTTCAGTTCAGTAGAGTAATCTTGACTCCTATCGGACTGCTGCACGCATTGGTTTCGGGTGCGTCGTGCTATGCTCTTCACACGCTTACACCGTGGGCACTCTATTGCTTCCTCATCCTCGTCAACTTCATCCTCACTGTGATCCGCAGCCTCGTTAATGACGTTGTCTTCTTCCGACTGTCTCTCTTATCCGGTTGCCTTGCTAGCACGTGTCTTTTCAGCCTTCCGTACGATGAATGTTTTTTACAACACCAGCGGCACTTTAACTTCACACTGTCCGCATTTTCTCCTTCCTCTTCTTCTCCATATTCCTTTTAGATGCCGTGTACATGGGGGATGAATTTGGAGAGGTGCGGCTTACTGCTGGAGCAAATGGCCAACAACCACGCTCTGGAAGAGGCGCCACATGTGGTAGAAAAACATCATAGTCCCCGTTATATGCATGGAACGCCTCTCTTCCAACCTTTGTCAGTGTCAGCGCTCGTTCTTCACCAAAACCGTGCATTTTCATCCAGTAAACCACACCCGCCTGGCGATGCGCGCTCGCCACATTGCACAAAGGGAATATGATGGCGTCGCTCTGTGGAGCAGCCACATGAGATGACGACGAGTGCTCCGTATTTTTCTCCTTTGTGAACCTCACTGGTGCACTCTCGATGTTGTCCGTGACTTAATTCTCTGCGCCGCACCATCTGCATTCCAATTGATTGGCTTCCTTTTTCGAGCACACGATGGTGCCATCCAAAATGTTTCGAGGTGCCTGCTCCAAACTGCATAAGCACTGTCTCACTCAACCGTCCCAGTTTATTCCCTGGCGCTGGTCTGATGTGGTTAAGCACTGCACTTCGGTGCGTATTTGGCATCTGGCTCTCCTCGAGGGTCTTCATTTTCTCTTACCGGATCTGCCTTTCAATGCCCGTAACAACGTCTGCAATCCAGGCTGGTTATGACTGTGGCTCGGTATTGCGTTCCTCCTCTGCTTCTCTGTTGTCGGTATCGATTCGCAGGATACCACAGTGCGAGAGCACGAACTGAAAAATTAACAACCACCCTCGGCCGTACAAGGCGCAGAATCAGGTTCCCTACTTTTCTCAGTAACGCTTCCTTCACAACCGCAGTTCCTGTTTCAGTGCCACTAACAGCGACAGCGAACCCGTGAAGGCGACCACTCTCGTCTTGCGTGACTCGTTCATTTCAATGGTTCGCAACATCCTTTGTAGCACTGCCTCCACTGCCACGCATTTCTTGATGAAGCTGGAATCCAGGTTTCTACCACGCAGAGTGACCTTCTCACCCTTCCCATTCAGAGGGCACACCAGCGCCTCGGCACCAGATGAAACGTCCAACACCACTGGTCCATCTTTCCATGCCTGATAGTCATAGTCATTGAAACCGCTACACTGTCCTCATGGTATGAACTTTCCTTTCCTCCTATGGTGCTTCGGCCTTGAGTACTCCTGGCGCTGTGGTGTTAAAATATACTTCTTTCGCCCATTGCAATACGGTGGCCACGTGTGGCTTGACGGAAACCTCGATTGCGTTATGCATGTGCCTTACTTTCTCCAGTCTATTATGTATGAAATGCTCTGGGGAAACACTTTATCAGCAGCCTCTGCATACTGAGCCCCACACGCCTTCATTCGTCGGTAACACTCAATGGCTTTGTTGTATGCCGCTTCTTTTATTCGTTTCAACCGGGCTTTCAGTGGAGCATCTGTGCGATTAGCTGCTTGCCCAGTCCCTCCCTATGCGACGGTGATTCACTAAACCACCACGACGCCATGCCGCATCATGCTTTCGTCCGCACTATAGCCATGTGGAGCTCCCACAGTTCGTCCGTTCCCGGACCCCATTCTGGAAAGGCGATCGCTCTCAGCTTCATTAGCCGCATATTCGCCGCTGTTTTTACTTTCATGCACATATTTGCTCAGTCCATTGTGGAGCCGCATTGCCAAGCCCAGTAGTTTTGGGTGTCGTGTTTCCTTTACTGCAATCCCACCCACTTCCAGCTTCAGCGTATTTTTGTCGCGGGATCCAAGCAACGTGTACACCGTCCTCTCCGCTGAGGCCTCCATAAACTGCTCCTTTGACCAACTGGTGATGTAATCCATGCCTTTCTCCGTCGTTTCCTGAATCTCCGGCATAACGTGGTGTGTGTGCATATTATCGTGAGATCATCGGCGGGGAAGCGACGCATGTAGCCTTAAGGGACAGCGCATGTCATTTGGGTGTCTTCCGATTTCATTCGGCTTACTCTTACTTGCACCGTACGTCTCTGCAAGAGCCGCGCTATCCGTCGCACGACATGCACTTCTACTCCCAATGCTTTCCGTGCCTCGATTACGTACCCATGGTCCACTGAGTCAAAAGCCCTTTCATAATCAATGAATACTGCTGCCGCCTTCTCTCCATTTTCCCTTTGCCGGACGGCACCACTCACCTGCACGAGCGTATCCAGCGTTGATCGCGCCGGCCTGAACCCGGCCTGCTGTGGCTGCAACTTGTCCTCCATGCAGTCCCTTACCCTACGCGCCTCGATGTGTTCCATCAATTTGCACAGTGTGCTGGTGAGCGTGACCGGCCTGAAGGACGCCATGCTGCTTGCTGGCTTGTTGGGCTTCAGCAGTGGAACGATGATGCCGTGTTTCCACCTGGCAGGCACCTGTCCCGTGAATAAACTACAATTAAACAGTCGCAACACACACTTCTTTGCTACCTTGCCTCGCTCATTCAGCTCCTCACAGTGTATCACGTCACCAACCGGCGCTGTGCCGGAAGAGAGCTCCCGCAGCGCAACATCCAGCTCTGCCTCAGTGATGGGTCTGAAAGTGCTGCGCCTAGTGCTGGGTATCCTCATTCCCGGTGCATGCGGTGCCTTGGTTGACCTGGACATGTACATTTTGGCCAATGCTTGCGCCTGCTGACGCTTGGTCAATGGATGGCCATCCACCACCAGCACCGGTGATGTTAGCGGCCGTGGCGCATATATCGACTTCACCAGGTTCCAGCTCGCTGAATCCGTGGTGGACAGCTTCGACACATTTTCCTTCCACCGTCCCATGGCCGTGTCCACTAGCACCTTCCTTCTCCACCCAATCCGTGCATCCCTCTTCCTCTCGTTCCTGCACTGCTGCACCATTACTTTCAGCTTCGTCAGCTCGGGTGTCCAGAAAGGCGGCACCACTCCATTGCCTTTGTGTATCGCCTTTTTTAATAGCCTCATTAAGCGCATCCATACCTTTCACGGACCTCTTCATTCTTTGGGAGGTGGACTTATCACTAATCAGTCGGAACTCGTCCCATCACGCTTTGCCCCGTGCGTGCAGTACTCTGACAGGTTTTGAAGGCGCAATAAACTCCATGCCAACACCTACAATTATATCAAATGTGATCTAAAAGTTGTTGCTATCGGGACTCAGCGTGGTGTCCAGCTCGAGGCCTCACAGTCTCGGTACGGCGTGGTATACGTTGTTGGAAGCAAGCCGTACATGGCTGCCTGCGGGTGCATTCAGCGGCGTGAGCTTTCTTCATATCGTTCTGGACACACCAATCCACAATGCACTCTCCCTTGTCATCACTCGGACGCAACGGATCCCACAGCACGTGGTGTGAGTTCACGTCTGCTCCTATCACCATTGCCTCGTTTGCTCCCAGAAAGGTGTCCAGCGACTCGCTGGAAACGTTAGCCTTCCTGGGGAAGTAAGCCGATATGATAATTAGATTAACATCGGCAGAGAACCTCAGTATCACGGTCGCTCTCTCGGGAACCTTCTTTTTCTAGTGAGCCCACTTCTACTCCCACCCCATCTCTCACCAAAATCGATGCCCCGCCCCCGTGAGGAGTTCTCGCCTGCCCCGCGTGCTGGTATCAGCTTATCTTGAGCACGGCACATTCTGCCGACGCCAGGTGTGTCTCCTGCAAGAGACAAAACAAAACCATGTCCTCATGAAGCTTCCTCTCCAGGGTAATCCGTTTCACTTGAGACAATTCCCCAATGCTCCCCTGCACTCCACGTATCATGGGAGCAGGTTACGCTCCACATCCCCGCTGATAAGCAACAAACTTCACTTTACATCTAACATAGTACGCACGTGCGGAGGAGCACCTTCCTAACTTCATTTAACCACCGAGTGTTGATGATACTGCGCGCTGCTTCTCTGGCACCCGCGAACTTCTTGCCCCTTTCCCGCTCCAGTCCAGTCGAACATGGCATGATGCAGGTGCCACTCTTCATCCTGGACAGAGTAGTGGACCCGGCACCACGTTGAGGCTTCCGGTGTCACCAGGGAAACTCCTTTTTTTGCATGATTGTCCTCTCGAGCATTGCACGACCCAGGTTTCTTGCTTTTTCCCCATCGGCTGTGACATCGCGGTGGAGTATGGGTGCCTGTACCATACAATGGATCCGTCCGTTGGAGCTTCATAGTCATGTTGAGCAACCTCAACTGGAAACCCTACTGTGTGAGTCACGCATCTTTCTCTTTCTCTAAATCATCCAAACTATACTCACATGGCTATTCAGTGCCACGGTGAGTTCCTTGTGTCAGATGAGCTGGGTTCAGTCCATATGCTCCATCATATTTTGCCCTCCCACCTCTTGCAGGGTATAATATTCTCTGGCCTTTATACGCTCAATGTAGCGCTCGAGAGCTTTCACGCTGTTTCTTGTAATTGAGTCTAATATGACACTCCTTGCGTCGGCTTCCCTTCCGAGTTGTAATGCATTATTTCACTTCATTATATGCTTTTCCCCATGCCACCATCTTCACTGTCTTAGCCCCCTGCATAGAGGTGTGTTTTTCATTCATGTGATTACCTCAGTTCATCTCATTCCAACAAAAGTGCATTAAAACACACCGCCGTACCTTCAAGAAGCATTATTGTTTCAATGAACATTGAGTGGGACCATATCGCATGTCATTCTCATGCAAGTCCCACACACACTAATGCTACAGTTGTCAAACACGTTCATATCAGGCTTGTTTCAATTTTTAAAAGCCCGATTACTAGCTTTATTTCCTCTATCGAGCTACAAATCATACCGTGGTGTTTTTCTCCTTATCATCTTTCCTGGATCACACTTTACAACAAATACACATGGCAGGGGGCTTGCTTCTAACAGAAAGAAGAGACGTGCATTTCATTTGCTTTGCTATGATTTCCATATGTACTCTTCCGGCGCTATTCCCACGCTGAAACACCTCATGTCGATATCGTCAGGAAAACAGTTCTTGGAGGCAATATAGCACTCCGGCATGCACCTAACTGATTCAATGCTAGAATAACTAACAGGGGCATCCATACGAATTCTCATCGCCTTTCTATGCACGAGTTGCAGGTTTCTCGAACGTGTGGCACTCAGTCCTACCACCGAAACTCTCCACTCCAGCAGGTTGTCCGTCAACACAGCTTGGTGCATTTTCAGTGTGTACCTCTCATGCAATTTTTGAAATGTTTCTATGTTCCACGCATTCATAGTGACCCTTGTGCAATAAAATGAATATCACTGTCATCCCTCTATTCCTTTTTTTGCACACAAGGAGTCCTACTAATGCCATCAGTGTGTCTGTTGTCAACAAGTTACTTACATTGTGTGTGCTGATATTGCTTCTTTTTTCATTCGCCACAATGTGTTCCAGCATTGCTATCTGCTTTCTGTTTTCAAGAAAATAATAATGATAGCAACGAACTTAAAGCGTGCATTCATCATCTCAAAATGTCAGGGGGTGCCATGCCCTGGGCTGCTTCACTGTACTTTATCAATGATATTACAACTCTACCATACCTGGAATTGTAATTGAATCACTTTAATAGCGCGTTCTTAACTGACACTCATTGTTCCTCTCGGCCGTTCGCAATGTCTACTGTCTTCTGATGCAGTATTTAATGGCATTTCTGCAGTAACAGCGTGCGGCGCTGCCATGTTCACTGAATTAAAGATTCTCTCTCCTTGGTGAAAGGCTTCCAGAAGCTTAACGTCACGCGTTGCTGCCAATGCCCCTGGCACACTCTGACAAGGATATCAGCCTAACGCCGTTTCACTGGTGAGTGATCACACGTTAACGCAGCAGGCAGTGCCAAATGCCATGGAGCACGCACGGACCACACCATTCCACAATACCTGCTTGCTGCTACCGCTTCTAGCAAGGCAAAGTACCATGTCCTTAAAGACATGTCTGTAGCATCCACTTCTTCTTTTCACAGCTTCTGAGGCATTTGTCCTCTCACGCCTCAACTCGCTCTAATGCTCTTATCATATTGTCACTGTTTCTCAACCAAGAGACGCACTACTCTTTCACCTTTTGGTAGCGTCGAGCTTGCGAACTAGAAGGAGCACTTTGCTGTCTCTCCACCATCGCATGTGGATTCCCCTGAGGCTCCCGCACGCTGCGAGCATTCTCACACATACACACGCACTTGGACACCTTTTAGTTCCTTTTGTTGGGGACAATCAGCATCCTTCATAATCTCACTAACGTGAGCCCTCCAAGCACCGTTCCTAATGTCTGCGACGAACAGGGCGCAATTTTGAACACAAACAGATCTAAGTGCTGCCTCGCATATTGGTCTATGCAGCCAGTCACCTGTCTGATGCCCGGTAACAATTTATTTGCTGAAGGAGCCTGCTTTCCGAGGGCGTCTCTCTCATCCATATTTGTGTCCTTATTGACGCAGTGCCAGGCCACGATGCGCAAGCACGAGCCACTTGGGCGTGGCGGGCCGCAAATCTCAAGACGTTAGTGGTTGCGCTCAAAGCCAGCGTACCATACAGTCGTTTCGTGTTTCCAGTGATTGGTTTGCTCTATTAGTCTAAGGAGAAATGCACCATCGTAGCTTAAACAAACAGCTCAGCAGACAGCCTTGTTATTGCCGGGACTCCCTCCGAGAGCCCCTCCACGATGGAATCGCTCCAATCCTAAACCACATCTAACCGGGACGGGTGGTCTGCCCCCACGTGGACTTTTGACAGGTCTAATTGATTTAAATCACTTGCTTTAAACCCGCGAATCTTCAGTCATCAGGCAGATTCCCTGCGTAAGTCAAGGAAGAGGAACGCCGTATCATCACATAGCCACTCTCAGAGCGCTCCACTGAGCAGCTCATAGCCGCCCGGTGTTCCATCGCGCTTGATACCCGATAGGAATGTTGCTTTGCTTTGTACCACTGTTAAGAGGCAAAAGGCCGAGAGTCCCCATGCAAGCGTGTCTCCACATGGAACACGAGAATGAATCTACACCATACTCCGTTGCAGGGCGGTGATATGGTTGTCTCTATTTTCACTTATGTCTCCATCCCCAATGACCTCCTTCGATCCCAATTGTGTTGCACCGGTATATTTGGGGCGTTCCACATACTCCGCTTGAGATAGAGTGCGGCAAAGAGATGAACTTATCCAAATTCACCCCTTTCACTTAGTTTCTTTGAACTATTTCATCGACTTGATCACTCATGGAAAATGGCAGTGGCCGGAGCATTAGCACACCCATCCGTGCCAACAAAAGATATGCGCACGCAAGTGGTGGCCCTATCTCTTTGGCGTGTCATTCACGTGTACCTGAGATTCGCGTACTTGCGCAGTTAGTGCATTATGGAGGGCATGGGGCAGTGCATAAGAAACTATTTTTACCGCCACACGCCGAAGCCTTGCACCTGAAACCCCTGCAGCCTTCCCGACTTGTTGAGTTGATAGTATGTGCGGCTGCAACCGTTGACGAGCATGACTGGCGACTCTGACACAGTCGATGGTTTTATGCAGTGTGTGTGGCTATATTGAGGAGTAGCTCATAACGTGAAGTTTTATGGGTCCTGGGAACCCGTTATCTCGCCTTCCGAGGGAAATTATTTGCTACCCAGAGTGAGTGTAGGAAGACACTGTGTTGGTGTGCGTCGCTCTTTGCCCGAGCTGGCGATGCAACGTATATATTAAACAAGCGACACGTCGCGCTATGTTTTTCATGCATTGAGCCTTTTCAGTATCATAGGCAGCCAGCACGACACACGAACACAGCGGCGATATCAGATGCAAGGGACGTACATGCATATGCTGCTCCGGTGTCGGGTTCCAACTATCACAAACAGGGTGAGACGCGCTTTCCCTTCCTTATCTGATAGTTTTGATTCATGCTTTTCAGTCTTCCTCTCTACGGGTCCTCTCATCGAACGATGCGGCTCTGTGTGGTGAAGGAAGTTGGAAAGGCTATAGGGCGCCTTGTAGCCAGGGTGCTGAGCGGCTTCCGGTTGCGAGGCTGAAGGAGCATACGGTGGCGCCTGCACGACGTACAGTCAGCTCATTGGGATATCAGGAGGCGTTGGTAATGTTGCGCCCTAGTGAAACGAAGGTAAAAAACAAAGTGAGAAGAAAATGAAATACTATTATCAGCAAGATGGCGTTCCCAATGTACCAGGGTACACATTGTGTGCACGCATTGTGTTGCATGGGAGGTGATACATGGCGTTGGTATGACATGCTGGAGGCAATGGGTGATCCGAGCTGATCGGGAGGAGCGTGGAGAGTTAGCAACACACCTGCGGGCTAACGGCGTGTCACATGAAGCCAAATACAACACACACGGCAGTGGCAGTGACCGCACATGGACTCAGAGGGATGTTACCGGTGACAGTTAATGAACACGTGGCTCTCATGGATGTTGCCCGCTTCGCACTGCGACGTCTGGTCTATTGAACACCAAAAGCAAGCATCTCGGAGGAGTCATAACTAAGGCAGGACATGACGCAGTGTAAGTCCGCACGCATGTGGCTTAGTCGAGCCGACGTCGGTGCGTGTGTAGGGCAATGTGCTGTCATGATTCCTTCCACTCAAAACTGGGAAGTCCAATTGTGTTGCTGCAGCGTGTTCCCACGGACGTGTGGTAGGGGCACCGCTATTCAAAATAACTGGCGAAGCCCCCACCGCCAAGGGCGCTTAAACGCAGAGCACTGCTACGGGCTCTCAGGCCGGACTCCTGTCACTTATTTACACCGACTCAACCTGTGCAGTAGGCTGTGGTACTCCGCACTGCATTTTGTTAAGCAGCGTCACAGCTCCAGGCGTGAGGAGTGTAGCAGTGTCCATTCAGGCTATTTGATGGGAGGGGCTCGAGCCATCGGTGGGATGTCACGCCATGGGAGCATATCAGCAACGCGATGGTTGTGCCGCTGTGGAGGCAACCCGCTGGATGGCATTTTGTGTGAGAAGTCAATGGAAGGCATAATGAATTGAGAGGACTGGGAGCAGAGCACACGGAGGAGCATCAAACCCCTCTGAGCGGCTTCCCTTTCCTGTGGCTTGTCAAGTGACTGCCAGGAAGGGTTCACTTACTGCGCCTTCCATTGCTTTCCTCGTGGCCGTGGCGTGTTGTGTTGGTACGCGCTGAATTTGCCTTGTCGGGCAGAGGGAAGTGGAAATGAGATATTTGAGCCCGGGGTGCTCCGTTACTAACGAGGAGTGTGGCACCTAATTGTGCGTACGGCTCCACATCGTGGCGCTCATGTGTTTGATGTGCCCCGATGAATCTCTCAGGTGGCTGTGGCATGTGATGTGTTGGGAGCTGATGGTGTCGCCGGGAAGCAAATGCGTGAGACCTTGTGGCCGCATCCATTGGTGCGCATGTAGCATCCTGGTGGCTGCGTATGTGTGTATGTGTGTGACTCCCACTGAATGTTCCTGAAGTGGTGAATGGAAGGGCTTTTGGCAAGCGAGCTGAATGTTCAATGATATGCGTTAGTTTTAGCCTCGCTAAGGAAATGTGAGGGCTAAGCATCATTTGGGGTTGGCAGCTCTGAGAGGGGAGGTGAGACCTCCGAGCTGAATGGCGAGGAATTCTGCTCCAATGCCATGGTGCCCCGAGCGGCTCCAATTGTTACCTGAAAAGGTGGAACATTGGGCCGCCTCACCCATGCGATTCAAGTGCCACAGCAACTGACCACACCAAGCCTTTTACATCATTTCACATGTTGGTAACCTCTTGTTGAAGGCGATGGACAATTATTGGACTAACGTCCCAGCCTTTTGGTAGTAAAATGTAGCAATGGCAAGGTGGAAGGGAGGGCCGTGCCAAACACGTATATATGACAGTGACACATCACTCAAATGGGTGAATTAATATTCGTGTGGATGACATGCCGCCTGTCGACGGTAATACGTGCGAGCATCGGGACGAGAGGGACGTATGGCAAATAAATTAAACGGAAAGTGGCCGTATACGGTGGAAGGTTTCATTGCAGAAATGCATCATTTGGCCAAACGCATTGTGGAGCCCTCCATTGGCAGCAACGGCTTGACTGGCAGCTGTGAGTATAGAGCGTAACGAAATGGATGGGCTCGTGTGAATGGGATGGAAATATGACTGCCGTACGGACGACATTTGTTGCTGCTGCTTGGATATTTTTCAGTTTGTTTTGAGGGACTGTCAGTGTGGATGAGGTACGTGTCCGTAAGGACATTGGAAGTCAGCGGGAAGAAACTCCCCACAACGTTATAACGAAATGTGCAACTCAGCGTGAATGCACATGAAACAGATGGCGTCAGGTGCAACAAAGACAAATGGAGCGCTAAACATTAAGGGCTCAGTTTTGTATTGGAATGGTTTGAACTTTCCTGGCAGGTTCCAATAAAATAAAATCAAGACGTGCCGACATGATGCCAAACCGCTGACGTGTGGGTGGCAACTCGCTTTGAATGAGTGAAGCTTCTGGTAAAATTAAATGAGGCTCTATGGAGGGAATTGGAACCGTGTGGTTAGCGCGATGACACCGCTTAAATAATGGCGAGCATTTCCCAATTCATTTTGTAACTCCGTGGAATATAAACATGCGCCCCAAATATTTTTGCCACCCCGGCCCCGCGAGTACCGCCGAGTGCGATTGGGCGTGGCGGAGGCGTGAGGGCGCTGGAGGTGCTCAAACGGGAGATGCGGCGATAGGGCCCAATGGATGTGCGGTTGTGACAGGAGGTCTTGAAGCCATTTCTCCCTTGTTGTAATTGGAGAGGCGTGCGAGTGGGAACCTTTGGAAGAACCTTTTCTAGTCGTAGGTGCGCGACAGTATTGTTGGAAGGGGAAATATTACCGTGGTCATTTAAAAACTTTAACTTAGTATATCGTGGCCCACTGTATATAGAAGGGAGAGTTGCACCAACTAACTTATAGAAAGAGTCAATTCCATAATTTGGCAGCGCAACACAGGGGAGATTGCCGGATAGGAGGAACTCAAGTTTGTAGAGCAGCGCAGCTAAGTGCAAATGGCATTCGTTGTAATCACACAAGTTATCATTTACATCGCGCGGGTGACTTTTTGGCAAAGGTTTCATTCAATACACATCAGATCCATAAGGTGAGGCACAACACACATCCATTGTCATGGTTCCGTATACATCGTACTTCCTCCACAGCAGTTATTGCTGGACACTAAATACCAACAGAGGATGCCGGTTTAAACAATGATTGATGTCAGCTTTTTATACCAGTGGCTCACAGGCTGGCGCCATTTCGTGACACGGTAAACGGCAAAAGCAATCACACCAAATTTTTTTTCTTTAAGTGGCAGAAAAATAAAACATTTCAATACATAGCGATTCTTTTTAACGATAATCAATAACCCTTCGGTGGTAAAGTTTAGCTTCGTGGAAAAAAGTTTACCCAATATTACGTTCTTACGTCACGATGAGGCATTTGCCACCAAGTGCCAGGGCTTTGAAAGAATCGTAACAGCCGCCACGGACAATAAAGCGAGAGAAGTGGGAGACCATGCGTGAGAGGGATGGAAGGAATGAAATGAGTTGTGGTGTGTTTCAGCGGAACTTGTGTGACCCAATGTGTGAATGCGATGGCCTTACGGCATTCTGAGGTGTGTGGTGGGAAGTGTCACACCGCTCTCCGTTGCGATACGTCGCCAAGCAGTGAGGGGGCTTCCATGATGCCGTGCTGCCACTGGAAGGGATAAAATAGAAGGCTGAAGTGCAGTTACCCCTCGTGTTTCCGCATGCCGGTGTTACCACCACCGCCCTGCACCATGCGCATCCGAGCACTTGGGGCACGTGATGGAGACCGAAGGAATGCAGCACCTGTTGTCCGTATTGAGACTTCTGACGTCGGTATGGGGCAGGCGTGTTGGGATATTGAGATATGCATTGGAAGTGAGTTTTGTTATTTCCAGCATTAGTGCATATGATTTGCTGCCCGGGTTGCATATAATCCCTGCATGTTTGCGTGGCCTCACATGCCGTTGGTGTGCGGCCTGCAGCCTCACTTGATATCAGCTGATGTTGTTTGCTGTGAGTGTCATTGGGGCTCACTTGTGTTTGTGTGTGTGTGCATGAATTTCAAGAAGACGTGGGATAATTCTCAGTGCAGTGGAAATATGCGGTGAGAGCGGTTTGTGTGTCAGTGTGGCTGGAGGATCTCCTAATGCGATTGAAGGGAGGCTGCGATGAGTGAGGAGTGGCGGCGTGCACTGTGGAGCGCAGGATGGAGCGGAAGCAGCACACGAGAGCTGAAGGCAAAACAACAGCACTGGAATTCCCAATGCCAGCAAGGTGTTGAGTGCACGGGAAGTATATTATTCTTTTGTGTGTTTCAAGAGGGAATTGTGCTTTTATTGGCATTCAGGCGGCAGCGTGAGAAATGTGCTGCCCTCTGCAGTGCCTCATTGTGCTGTGCCCATGTGTTGGAGTGAAGGAATTATGAAAGCAAGTGACAGTGGTGGGAGCGAGGGGGATGCGATGGAGCCACTTGATTGATTGGAGTTGGGAGGAGCACTGACTCTCCGTGGGCGGAACACCACTGCATACCGTTGGTGTGCATGGCTGCCTGCGCCATTGAGTGACTTCGCAGTGTGAGGGCAGTCACGTAATGTTGTCGCAGCACACACTCGAAGCAAGCACTGCGATATCAGATGAACCATATCGCCTCTCAGCGGTGCCTTAACTTCAGGTGGCTTTGGTTTCCTCAATGAGTGAAGTGGCTTTGTATGAGTGCCTGGAGGTGGGCTGTACTGCATGACTGTGAGAAGTAGTCGTCGCATATTACCAACTCGGAATGCAATTTGTTTGAGTGTTGAACTGCATGCCGTGCAACTGCACTGTGACTTATTCCTGTGAGCAGTTGGACGGAGGACACAGTTGAAAATGGTGTGCGTGCAGTGTTGGTAGCAGGGAGGAATGTGTGATGCCAGCTGACTTTGGCTGCACGCCCCTGCAACAAATGCTGCCTCCAGTGGTGTAATATGGCAGTGAGCTGAGGAGGGAAGGCCATCTGTGCGTGCGGTGTGGCAGTGCGAGTACGACCCATTTGTTACAGACACTTTTCTTATTGCTGCACAGCCACACCTTCAGAGCACTGATGTGAAGGGAAGGCCATTGCGCCCGAGTGCGTGACGCGGTGTGGCTTAACAATCTCCACGCCTGGCATTGGTCTGCCACTTTCTCATATAATCCACAATTCCCATTGAAGGGATGTTTATTCCCTTTGAATGTGTGGGTGTGTGCTTTATTGCTGTACGTTGCCTGTGTGTTTGTGCCACTGCTCACTCGCCCTCCCTTTCATTTCCTTTACTTTCCGATTGTACCCATTGTACTAAAGGTATAAAAGAAACACAAGCGGATTATAAAAATGGAAGGAGGGGTAGTGAAGCGGGGAAGAGATGAGATGGAAGGAGAGGCCGTTGCTCCTGTTGTGCAGGCTCCCGCACGTGAGGGAGTGACAGCTGCAAGTGATGCTGCCGTAAGGCATGCCGCTGTGAGACATGGGTATGCTTTACGGCCGAGTGGCAGATGGACGCTGGACAGCCCTGTCAAGGAAGTGTTGCTGGAGGACTGCGCTGGATTGAGTGACGTGAGCCTGCACGACTTCCTGATGAAGCACTTCAAGAAGACGTTTGGTGTGGAGGATACTTCAATGAGTGTGTTTATGGGGGATCCGACACTCTGTGTAAGTGATGAGGCAGTACTTAGGAGGATAACCAACTCCTTACCGTACAGGGAGTATGTGAGGGCTTATGAGATATATAATGCAATGAGGGAAGGAGTGGACAGGCTGAGCGCTAAAGGGATCTACTTTCTTCACCAGTGGGAAAGTGCGGCTGCCGCTAATGAGGTGGAGGACGTTGATATACATGTGAAGGGCAAGCTGAATGGTGCACTTGTCAATGCGAAGCGTAATGAAGAAGCCATGAGGGTTGGCAACGCACCCAGTGGCGTGGAGATTGATGGTGCGTACGATGCCGTATTCAACGCGAGGTGGAGCTATGTTGTGCGGAGCAGTGAGTACGACAAGAAGTGGCTTGGGATGGGTGTGCTGCGTGTGGCACCAGGAGAGCAGCCACACTTATGGTCCGAGGCGCAGGCAGATGTCCCGTATGATCCGAAAGAACTGTGGGAAGGCGATGTGGTGCCTGATGTGAGCGGGAAACTTGTGATGGCAGTTCTCTCGTCAGAAAGCGGATGGCCGTACGGATTTTTTCAGGGGGATGATGTACGAAAGGAAAAAGTGGAATCGCTGACTGAGTACGATGCTGCGTGTGACGCCTACATCCGCAGGGAGAATCTGCGAGTGTGGCACATTGTTGAGAAGAATATCGGCATGTGGATGGAAAGTGGAAGAGTTGTGCGGCCATTTATTGTGATTGGCACGCCGGGCATTGGGAAATCCTTTGCCACCGGCTCCTTGCTGCTCTATCAACTGCTGCATTACCCGTCGGACGACCTGAAAGTGGTGGCTTACTTTGTGGAGGGGAAGGCGTATATTTTCCACCGCGAAGAGAGAAGGGTTGTGTATTACACGAAGCAGCAGGCCGCTGTGGATGAAATAGAAGACATGATAAGACGAGGCGTTGAAGGTTACATAATATTTGACATTAGTGAGAACAGTGTCCATATTGGGGACCTGCCCTATGCTTGGGGCATTGTCCTGATTTCATCACCCAACGTGAAGAAATTCCATGAATTTGCAAAGCGGCGGCAGAATACACTTCCCATTTACATGAACTGCTACGAGGATGCGGAGTTCAAGGCCGCGCTTGTGTGGGAGAGGAACTCGCAGTTGGTGAATAACCGAATTAGATTTGAAGATGTCAATGTCGAAAGTGACTGGAAGGTGCTAAAGGAGCGCATTGACATGGTGGGCCCGCTGCCGCGCTACGTGCTTGCAGATGATCCAGCCTACGAGGACCGTTTGAAAGGTGTTAATAATGCATTGGGATTGTTGCCTTCTGATGACTTCGAATATTACATGAGGGTGCTGGACAATCCGCATGAGTGGCATGAGGACGGCACCACGCACAAGCTAGTGAAGTTGGTGCGTTGCGAAGTGAAGGGTAAGGTTGAGTGCAGGAACCGAGTCACGTCCGTATATGTGCAGAAAGAAATCCACAGAAAAATGCTCGTAGCAAGCATTAAAGTAAGTCGGTTACGTGAAATACTTAGTGGTGCGCTGGAGAAGTGTGCTGATTTATTTGAGATTGCAGGACTTAGGGCTTTCATTGACAAGACCACCGTGGACACGCTGGTCAAGCACCTCGAGCACCTGCCCCGCGGAAATGAGGCAAAGCGTGAGTCAGTGCTCTGTCAGCGGGGTGCGAATGGACGCGTGCCCACGGCCCTTTCCGAGTTCGCGTCCGACAGTCCGAGGCAAAAGCTGGTAACGGGCCGTATCTACAAGCCTCTGGCTACAAACTTCCCTCTTGTGGACGGCTTCTTTGTTGTGGAGGGTGTGGGACTCAAGACGATTGTCCTGGTGCAAGTGACCAAAGCGAAGGAGCACCACACGAAGAAAACCACAGTTAACGCCTTCCGGGGGTACATGGGGAAAGTATTTGAGGACTGGGAGAATATTGAAAAAGCTTACACCTGGGAACTCATTTACGTCCAACACGTGGATAGCACGGCTATTAAGAGGCGTCAGCGCTGCGCCTCATCCGGGGATGCTGCTAATGATACGGATCTCGCCCTATGGGACAGGATCCACCAGTACCAGGTAACGCTAAGCGCAAGCATTGCTGCTGAACTCATAGATCGTGGCATCGGTTTGCTTCAAGTTCCGACAACCAGTGATACGTGAGATCACATTGTTTTTCTGTCTTGATCACTATCGCCTTTGCTCTATAACATTGTTAGTATTAATTTCTCTTCCGTTTGCGCGTTGCCAACAGTTTAGTCTTTTATTAAAATCTCCTCTCTGGTAGTACGAACTGCTTTCTACCCACACTGATAGTATTCTCTCGTTGCTTGTCTTCCACAGCACAGAACCTTTGTGTGATGTATATTCCTACTTTAGTAACTGATATTTCGAGTGTGAGAGCGTATCGAAGCAGCTGTATTGTGTCCCTGTGTTTGGTGCTGTCACTTCATTCGAATAGGCATCTCTTCCCTCAGTACTCTCATTGCTTTCCTTTCTTCTCTCGATAGCTGTTTGTTGAGATGAGAGAGCGCCTGACTTCAATTGAGGAGTGTGTGCAGTGGATGGGGTCACCTCTGGCTGGTGGGTGTTGAACTGTCGCCGGACTCAGGCGGGCTCAGTTGCCCCTCACGCACATCCATCAGCCCGGTCCCGTGAGCGGCGGTGGTCGTGATTGGGCTCTTCGTCACTGGCACACATCCTACGCCGGTCACACGGCGGGTCGCACTGAATTATTAGGGGCTGAGTGTCGCCGATGCATTTCCACAGCATTTGCAGCTGACGCTTTCCTGCGCATGTGAGAGGATCCAGAACAGACGATACAAGCAGTTCCGTGCGATGCGCACTGCCCTGTTTATGTGGCTACGCAGTTTGTGCTGTGGAGATTAACGTGACCAGTTGCTTCTTGCATTTATTCCTTTGCCGTGTCGCACGGGTATTTTGCCCATGTTGTGTCTTAAATTTGCTTTCCCGCTGTGGGCGCATGAGCGTGCGGACCCAATGGACATAATCGTCAGTGCTTACTGCTTTCTTTGTCTCATGGGTTCCTACGCGTTAAAAGTTTTCCTTTTCTCACTACTTGTTGCATAAAGGGTGACTGTGCTCAGCGATGCTGCGACACGTAGGAGTGGCAGCGAGACGCACTGCTGTGCTGAGATGCCGGGCGCTTTGGGCACACGTTGGCACCTTTCCACAGGCTCCAATTCCCCTACAGCTCAGCCGGCGGACTGTGTTTCACAGCACTCAAGCGCTTCGTTCCGTCAGGAGTTATGAACAAAAGACGCCACAATGGACGCTGGACAGCCCTGTCAAGGAAGTGTTGCTGGAGGACTGCGCTGGATTGAGTGACGTGAGCCTGCACGACTTCCTGATGAAGCACTTCAAGAAGACGTTTGGTGTGGAGGATACTTCAATGAGTGTGTTTATGGGGGATCCGACACTCTGTGTAAGTGATGAGGCAGTACTTAGGAGGATAACCAACTCCTTACCGTACAGGGAGTATGTGAGGGCTTATGAGATATATAATGCAATGAGGGAAGGAGTGGACAGGCTGAGCGCTAAAGGGATCTACTTTCTTCACCAGTGGGAAAGTGCGGCTGCCGCTAATGAGGTGGAGGACGTTGATATACATGTGAAGGGCAAGCTGAATGGTGCACTTGTCAATGCGAAGCGTAATGAAGAAGCCATGAGGGTTGGCAACGCACCCAGTGGCGTGGAGATTGATGGTGCGTACGATGCCGTATTCAACGCGAGGTGGAGCTATGTTGTGCGGAGCAGTGAGTACGACAAGAAGTGGCTTGGGATGGGTGTGCTGCGTGTGGCACCAGGAGAGCAGCCACACTTATGGTCCGAGGCGCAGGCAGATGTCCCGTATGATCCGAAAGAACTGTGGGAAGGCGATGTGGTGCCTGATGTGAGCGGGAAACTTGTGATGGCAGTTCTCTCGTCAGAAAGCGGATGGCCGTACGGATTTTTTCAGGGGGATGATGTACGAAAGGAAAAAGTGGAATCGCTGACTGAGTACGATGCTGCGTGTGACGCCTACATCCGCAGGGAGAATCTGCGAGTGTGGCACATTGTTGAGAAGAATATCGGCATGTGGATGGAAAGTGGAAGAGTTGTGCGGCCATTTATTGTGATTGGCACGCCGGGCATTGGGAAATCCTTTGCCACCGGCTCCTTGCTGCTCTATCAACTGCTGCATTACCCGTCGGACGACCTGAAAGTGGTGGCTTACTTTGTGGAGGGGAAGGCGTATATTTTCCATCGTAAAGAGAGGAGGGTTGTGTATTATGAGGAGCAGCGGGTCGCTTTGAGGAATGTTAACGATATTATAAGACGAGGCGTTAAAGGTTACATAATATTTGACATTAGTGGAAACAGTGTCCATATTGGGGACCTGCCCTATGCTTGGGGCATTGTCCTGATTTCATCACCCAACGTGAAGAAATTCCATGAATTTGCAAAGCGGCGGCAGGACACGCTTCCCATTTACATGAACTGCTACGAGGATGCGGAGTTCAAGGCCGCGCTTGTGTGGGAAAGACACTGGAAGTTGGTGAATAACCGAATTGAATTGGAAGATGTCAATCTCGAAAATGACTGGAAGGTGCTAAAGGAGCGAATTGACATGGTGGGCCCGCTGCCACGCTACGTGCTTGCAGGCCAGGCGACGTTTGAGAAGCGCGTGTCAGAAGTGGAAACTGCTTTACGATTGATGCGTGACGAGCTCGGATATTACATGAGGGTGCTGGACAATCCGCATGAGTGGCATGAGGACGGCACCACGCACAAGCTAGTGAAGTTGGTGCGTTGCGAAGTGAAGGGTAAGGTTGAGTGCAGGAACCGAGTCACGTCCGTATATGTACTGAAGGAACTCGCGAGGAAACTGCGTGCGGCACACCTTAAGGTAAACTTGATATATCACATACTTTGTGGTGCGCTGGAGAAGTGTGCTGTTTTACTTGAGGAGCTGAGCCTGGACATTTTTACGCTTCGGGAAGCAGTGGACACGCTGGTCAAGCACCTCGAGCACCTGCCCCGCGGAAATGAGGCAAAGCGTGAGTCAGTGCTCTGTCAGCGGGGTGCGAATGGACGCGTGCCCACGGCCCTTTCCGAGTTCGCGTCCGACAGTCCGAGGCAAAAGCTGGTAACGGGCCGTATCTACAAGCCTCTGGCTACGAACTTCCCTCTTGTGGACGGCTTCTTTGTTGTGGAGAATGTGGGACTCAAGACGATTGTCCTGGTGCAAGTGACCAAAGCGAAGGAGCACCACACGAAGAAGACTACAGTTAACGCCTTCCGGGAGTACATGGGGAAAGTATTTGAGGACTGGGAGAATATTGAAAGAGCTTACACCTGGGAACTCATTTACGTCCAACACGTGGATAGCACGGCTATTAAGAGGCGTCAGCGCTGCGCCCCATCCGGGGATGCTGCTAATGATACGGACCTCGCCCTATGGGACAGGATCCACCAGTACCAGTTAACACTAAGCTCAGACATTGCCAGTGAGTTCATAAATCGTAGCTGCGACACGCGTATGGCCTAAACCAAAAATGGCAGGTGACACCACACTGCCCCTCTTACTTGAGCACTATCGCATTTGCTCTATAGCATTGTTAGTATTAATTTCTCTTCCGTTTGCGCGTTGCCAACAGTTTAGTCTTTTATTAAAATCTCCTCTCTGGTAGTACGAACTGCTTTCTACCCACACTGATAGTATTCTCTCGTTGCTTGTCTTCCACAGCACAGAGCCTTTGTGTGATGTATATTCCTACTTTAGTAACTGATATTTCGAGTGTGAGCGTGTATCGAAGCAGTTGTATTGTGTCCCTGTGTTTGGTGCTGTCACTTCATTCGAATAGGCATCTCTTCCCTCAGTACTCTCATTGCTTTCCTTTCTTTTCTCGCTAGGGCTTTGTTGAGATGCGTGGCTGAAGGGTCCCAAGCGTGGATGGCTGCTGTGGCGGGCGCTTTA
Organism: Trypanosoma congolense; assembly: GCA_002287245.1. Lineage (NCBI taxonomy): Eukaryota > Euglenozoa > Kinetoplastea > Trypanosomatida > Trypanosomatidae > Trypanosoma > Trypanosoma congolense. The sequence goes on along the minus strand of NHOR01000322.1, from coordinate 69,420 downwards.
TTGCCCTTTTGGCAAAGCGCAGCCGGTTCCATCCGACTTTGACTTCGAAAGGGCCGTCTGTAAAGGGAGGCGCCGAGTCGCTTGTCTCGCACCGGCTGGGAGTTAAAGTGGCGGCATCGGACAATTAATTTCGCACGGGGCATTCTTTGTGCCTTCTCTTTTTCTTCATTGCGTCCATTGACGCCCAAGGAATCATCCCACATGAGAGAAGTGGAGGAAATGAATCTACGCAAATTGCGTCCCGTGGCATGGTATTGTGGCGCTCAGCCATGGAGAGGAAAGCAGTGCTCACTAAAGTGCCATTGGGTGGAGATTAGACCAATCCACTTTACCAGTGGATGGTGATCGCGTCTCGCACGTTGGTTCAGAGGGATGTTAGGCACTGCGGTACCCAACACCTTCGCTAGTTGCTGTAGCGATTCACCGCACGAAGTCACCCCAAACGCCTCGCCGTTTACAGCATTCACACGACAGCAGTGGCTTCCCTGAGCAACAACACTCAGCCGCAGAAAACATATCAGCCACATATTGTAAGGAGCGACTTGAGCTGCACTACATTCAAAATAATGCGTTGAGGCACGCTCCAACCAACTCCACCCTAATCACTGCAAACGGACAACAGTCCAGTACCTTACACATTGTTGTAAATTTTATATCCCCCGATAGTTCACATCACCCCCTCACCACCAAACAGTGACGTCACTAAAAGGCGTCTAACAAACCAAAAAGGAATTACAAGGTCTGAAATGGCACAAATAAGAGCAATAACGCAGAACAATGACATAGTGCGTTGGTACGAAACACTGCACTACCGTGAAATGTTGAAATAGTGTCAAATACTGCATTATTTGGAGATGATGCATTGTTGAGATGTGAATGGTAATATAAACTTTCGCTGTTTAGTGCAGCGGAGTGCTCTGATTAACTTCGAACTATTCTGGCCATTCCTATATTCTTACGTTTTACTCACTTGAAGTGCTTTACGTTTTAGAAATGTCTTGGTGAGTTGATTTCCAGAGTAGAAACTTTGAAGAAAAAAACGTCCACACAAAACATCTTGGGAATCAAGCATCAGGGTCACCAAAGATACCACTGAGGACGGTCCTGCTTGTTGGGCCTGAACTAGGAAAATTGAACAGGCAGAGCGGGAAAAGTCCATAGGTTAGCTCGATATTTTCCTAGTTCTTGTTTCTTTGTGAAGCTGTTCATTCCACACTTAATCATCCCTGCCCAAGAGGGACGCCTTATATTTCCTCACGGAGCATGGACACTTGCATCCCGCAGGGTCTATGAGGGGATATCGTAAATTAGGCCAAACCCTATATTGAGGATGGAAAAGAAATTGTACAAGAGATATTGGGGCTAGAAACCCATAGAGAGGGAATTGTGTGCTCCGCTGTCATTGGGTGAAATGATTATTGTTTCGCAAAGGTTTTGCAAGTTGGGTTATTTCAAATGTTTGTTGTCTCCCCACCATTACTCCCCGGTGGTATTACCAGTTGGGATCACTGAAGGGAGTTTGCGGGGCATGTGCTCTCCAGTGGCATGCTGGTGGAAAAGGGGTTTATTAGTTCCTCTCGTCTTTCCATGGTCTCTCAGTTATCTCCAAGTGTGCTAATTGGGCATACAATCGTGAAGAAAATGGGGATCATTTTCTAAATTATTGAAATTTACTTCTCAACCTTACAAACCGTAATGTTCTTCTATTAGGAGCGGCGCCGAAGGTATGCAGAAAGTGTACCGAATAGAATGCGATAGGAGCAATAAATTGTGAGCAATGTTGCCTGTATTTCTTTCGGGGTTATACGTGGGTTTATTAGGTTTATATTTCATGGCTTCCTGTGCTGTGGTTATGGTAATGTGGTCAATGAAAGTCACGCACGTTGATACACCCCTCACAACATGGCGTTGTGTATACCGCAGCCCCATGACCCCCTTCTCCAGGAAATTATCATCATCAGTTACATCATTTAGATGATAATGAGATTACATATGAAACAACACCTTATTGCGCGTATCTGTAGATTTGTCTTGTCGCACTCTTCCTGCCTGTCCTAGGAACTGCACTTATAAGCATCTCCGCGACAGCATTCGATGTTGCCATAGTGCCTCGCGAGAGGATAAAATGTAGTTGTTAAGAGAAAAGAGGCATATGAGTATGGAAGGTGAAGGGGAAGCAGTACCAAACTGGACGATGGAGAGTGAAGTGGAGCAAGTCCTTATCCAGTAATGTAATACACGTGGCAAGATAAACTTTTTTCATTTCCTTGTGGAGTACTACGGATGGAATGAGGGAGAATTCCGCCACCTCACTCTCGGCGAATTTCTTAAACGACCAGAGCGCTACATCAAGAATGCCAACCGCCGCGAGGAAGTGCAAGAAGTCATGCAGCAGATGTTGGAACGCTTACATGACAATACGATCAAAGACATCCGATACCTTGTGGGTGATGGCATCGTAATTCTTCGCGATTGGGTTCCTCGTGGAGCGATTACATTGTTGCACCTTGTTCCAAGAGGAGTCTTGGATGAAGCCGTTCGAGAAGCTAGCAAACACCCGCGGCCTGCTATAACAAGCGGAAGCATGTCTGTGCAAAGGAAAAACGAGGAAAGTGACAAGCTCGCACATCAGGTAGCCGGCAATCCAAGCACACAGCGTCAGCCAGGAGGGACTAAGGACAACGAGCCGGAAGAGATCCTCTGTGGGTATGCCAGTCCTGGGAAGACGTTCGCCTTGTTGACTTTCTGACTCAGAGATATGGGAAAACTCACGGAGCCTGCGACCCCAATGTGACCCTCGCTGCTTTCCTGGAAAACCCATACTACATCGAAAAGGATGCGGAGCGTGAGGAAATTGTCGAGAAACTCCCCGAGAAGCTGCATCACGTGAAGGGCTGCATCTTCCGCGACGTCATATTCCTGCAGGCTGTGGTCATCACGACATGCGGGCAATGGGCCTATCGTCGGTTTTACCACGAGATGCTTACTCCAGTCACCAATTGCACTCTTTTACGCACATATGGCTCTCCTCTAGACGGAGGAACTAATAAGGAGGTTAAAATAACACTCCACCCATAACTCAATAACTTACAGCTTTTCTAATAGCCATTTTCCATAATTCACATTTTCAATCTAAATGTTTGTTTTAAAATGGTTTGCTTACTAACTTACTGTGAGTTATCTTGAGTACTTTCATTGCTCTTAACCTTTGGTCTTTCCCATTCTATTTTTTCCCACCTTTTCCGGAGAGGTTTTCTTACAATGCTCCTCAGCATGCCGTGACGCCATCGGACATCTCCGGCCCTCGCTTCACAGGGAGGAAGTGCATATGGACGACCAGCCTTGCTATTCCCTACAGGGATTAGAAATATGCATTGGCACCCAATAATGACAAATCCTGGAACTTCCTATGACTCATGTTGTCTTCGCAGTGGGCTATGGAGCCATTTGAAATGAGCTCGACCGAACATGCCCAGGTTTGGAGGAGGGACCTCAGGCCGTACCTTTTGTCTCGGTGGGTGCGCACACGGAAGAACACAATCAACATTATTCGTGAACACACACCTGGGAGGTGGACACCAACCACGATACACGGCGGTGTCCCGGAACAAAAATATGCATAACACCGAGAAACTTCATTGAGCCAAGCGATGCAAAAGGGAGGGCTCTGGCATGTTTATCTTGCCGGCAACCTATCGCAAAGTCAACGGAATACAAAAGAAATTGGGATATGATTATGTGCACTTGATTTTCCCTTTCTTGATCCTATAATTGGAGCCACTTGAAAGTAGTGCCAATGTGTATCTCTATCCTTCCACTCGCTTTGCATGAAGGTGTAGGAAACCCACCAAATATCCAATGGTTCTTTCCCTATTTTCTTTTTTTGTGTGCTTAGGAGACGGGGGGATGGGGAGGGAGGAGTTCACAATAGTTAAAGTAAAGGGGGTTAAGAGAGGCCGCAGGGTTAGAACGCACCACACACCTCAATTACGGTAATAAAAATAACACATGGATATACACCGAAGAATATAAACGGAGGGAATTCTGGGGATAATAGTAGTGCCGCTTTGAATTGATTTCCTTGCGGGGATTCATGTGAATTGATAAACTTTCGCTCTTTGACTTTACCATAACTGTCGGGCATGGACTGCCACTCGAATGGTTACACGCCATTGCAACTAGCCACCGAGCAGATTCATTTTCTAGGCGTGCAAATTATGATTGTGGCTTAAAAGCTTGAGTGCGTTTTTTTCCTGTTAAAAAGAATAGAAAAAAGGAAAACGTTTTTCAGGGAAGTGTTGTTTTAAGCTGCCCATATTTCTCTTATTTTCATTAACCATCTTGAGGGTATAAATGAGATATTACACTTATTGTTAAAATACAATGTACTGTCATGTGCTTTGTTCTTTTGTCTTATTGGTGAATGTTTATTGTTTTAAGAGTTTAAAAATACAAATGACGCTTTTGAAACAATGAACCGAAATTCTCAAGCAGAGCTAAAAAAATGCAAAGCGACCTATAGCCAGTGGTGGAACGCATTAAGAGTCATAAGGCGCAGAATGAAGAGCTGCGAATAACTGTCAAGCAGATTCAGTCTCTCGCAGGTAGTCTGGATCCTGCAAAGTCTGGCAAGTCCAGAATAGACGGAGTTGTGAGGAGATTACAGTCGACTGCTGATAAACAATTGGGGAGCACAGGCTTAGATGCCAAGGTGCCGAAGATCGTTTAAGATTTGAAAAGGGTGAAAGAGTGTCTGCAATCATTTGTATGCAAGCTGAAATATGGAAATCGAGGGAGCAATACGGTAAGTCAGCCGGCCTGACTAAAGGGAATCGCGACACCACAATGCAATGATGACTAAAGGAAGCACACTCGAGTTTTCTTTATTCTTTCTTTAACTGGGGTGTGAACCACAAAACAAAGTAAGAAATAAAAAGATTTAAGGAAAATATGACAAAACATGAACAGTTATTTTTTCGGAGCATGATTAGTTTCAAATCTTTTTCTTTACGCTAATTGGGGGCTGGCGTTAGAAAAGAACTGAACAGCATCACTTTTTAAATTTATTTTGACACCCTCAACGGTTTCAAGCGAAGTCACGAGGAGAGTGTGGAGCTGCTGGTTAAGGTGTGTGGAGAATATTTTCTTTCTGGCATTTATTCGGAAAATGTCCATTTTGTGTCCACCATGTCCTCTAATCCAACTCACGTTTGACGGTTCAGAGAAGGTAGCGGGGAGTAGATTCTTTTGATGGGTAACACCTCCTCCAGGAAAGGGTCATCTAGTAGCTTTCCCATCAAAGCTGCGCACTCAGAGTGGTGTCGTCTGTGGAGGTTAGGCACATGACTTCAAAGTATTTGATTGTATAGAAGTACGAATTAGTGCACGATTAAAAGCTTTATCTAAGCCTGCGAATTGTTTTTGCGGTGTGTGCACTAAAATGGTTAGTTGCAATAATATAGTAAAAGGTAAAAGAAGTAAATAAAAGTTTGAAAAAGGTGAATATAGGGAGTTTTATTCACTTGATAAAGGGTCTTTGTCACCGAGCGCACTTTCAAGAGCCAGAAGTTTCAGGCATGGCGGTAATGGAAACTTATAAGTGTAATTACGGCAGCGCACATGGCCAGGCAATCGTTTATGCGACGACTGTTGCAGCTATGTGTAACAACCGTGGCTCATACCGTGAATAGTATTGGTGGGATGTGGTTGGCTTCCTGGGTGTTCCCTGTGCCCAAAACAGCAAAGTGGCCCGAACACACTGCCACAGCCGTAAGGGACCTTGACACGCCAAATGCGCCTCTGAGGTGATCAGAGGAAAATGATGTATCAAGCACCGCTGGATTTTTCTTTTTCGCTAAAACCCTTCCCCTTGTAGGGATGGGTTCGAAGTGGTGACAAATGTGAAGCGATGAGAAAGTAATAACGCCATAGCTCCCATAATCGGACAAACTGACCTGATAAAAATTTCTTTGGTTTCCAGAATGTCCCAATGCTATTCCCTCCAAAAGAATTCTTTCATTCGCTTCCTAGTCGAATAGAAACAACTTTTAAAAAGTCAGTTTTCTTCAATTTTCCTTTACTTTACGGGACTTAAGTAACAAAACTTTTTGATGTTTTTTGTTAAGGGAATCAGAGTGAACATAATAGAGGATGCAAAGAAGCATGTGGAAAACACAGATGTGTCAAAGGGTAAATGTGGAGGGAAGAGAATTCTTGATTTTATTTAGCATGAGGATGTGACTCTTCTAGGTTAAAGTGCTCATATGACGATAAAGGAAGTGGTTATGAGGGCTGAGATATGTTTGTTGGTACATAGGTACTTAATACACTTCACGGATTTGAATGTGTGAAATACTATCAATGAAAGTAAGACAATATTTGTGTTTTTATGCTTCAGAGTGTGGGTGAATGGGATGAGCTTTTTCAATTCTAATTATTCAAGTAGAATGACACATCGCGTAAGGGTCTTGTAAAAAGGAATTAGTTACTTCACCTACTTAAAAGTGTAAACCCACTTTACGTTCAATTTTAAAGTTATAGTTATTTATCGCTTAGTTGTCAGAACTATATCTTGAATGATCCAGTCACAAGTCGTACAGTATATGGTCGTATGCCTTACGCTTACGTGAGGCGTCAGCAATAATCTATTCTATAGAAGTAGACATGCGAGGACTTGTTTTTTTATTTTCAGTTAAAAAAAATAGGAAGCAAGGAGGATATTTAGATATCGAGGTTGTAATAAGGAGAGCAAATAAATTTCTGGAATGGGGCTTGCGGTTGAATAAATTTCTGATAATAATTGTCCATATGCAGGGAAATGACTTTATATGCATTTAAGTGTTATTGAGGCAGGGTCAAACCAGCGGAAAGTGCACTTGTCAGCGTTATTTATTAATGCTCACATGAGTTTCACTTGTTATTATCCAAGACAATGCAATTAAAACATACAGTGTATTGTTTTATTTGCATCCCAATGTGAGAGTATTAGGTGTTGCTTAGGATTTTATCTGTACACATTGAATGGTACAGTCACAAGAGAGTCGGAAGGAACGACTCACCATTCTTTTAATTATAGAAATGATGACACAGCGTGTCGTTTCGCTTTCACCTCCCTTAGAAGTTATTGTTATTATTTAGTTAACAGAAATTGCATCTTGATTCACTCAGGTGAGAAAAAAGGAGATCAGTTATCGTGGTGGTTAGTTGTACGAGTGTAGTGAAATTGAAATACATGAGGGGCAGTTAAATGGTTACAAATGGGAACGTGAGGTTTAGAGTCATTTATTTGTTGACAAGAAAAAACACTCAGAAATTCAAGCAGAATTGGTCCAAAAAAGACGACGGTTGCCTGATGGAGAGTTGGTTTTGGGATTTAGTGGAAAGTTCGTGAGTAGGCCATTTGCGTGACCTGCTTTGGGGCTTTCTTGAGGGGATTTTCATTGATAGTATAATGAATGAGACTCAGTATCATTTATGCTAACACGTATTACAGGTGTAAAAGTGTGCGATGCGGGGGGAATGGGAAATTATTGTGATATGAGTGTTGGATAATAGGGCTACGTGTTTTCTATAATTTTATAACAATTTACAAATGAAACTAGGAAGTCCAATGCAAGTGAAGCTAAAGCAAAGGAAAACTTTCCGAGTTTGAAGGTTGTGTGAGGTGTAAGAGACTTCTGTGGTGGGTCTATATTAATCTTTGATTCCTGCGTCCAAGTATGTGTCGTACGAGGAAGGGGCCAGATAGTTTTCTCCCAATGTAATGCGTAAAGATCGTTTGTCATGGCGTGGGCAAGGAGTGATAGCGCTTTGAGGAAATGAATTTTGCTGAATTGTCTCTTGGTGTCATCGATACGGCCGATTAGAGAACAGAATTTTCAAGGAAAATCGTAGAAATAAAAACTCTAATTGAGAATTACATGACAACATTAATGAAGTGACATTCCGCAATACCTTATTTTCGTGCGCGGTATAAATATGTTATGTATTGGGATTTTAATCACACAAGTAGGATGATACAGACACGTGGGATCCTGTGGACAAAATTAGGAGCACAAGATGGATTTCCTTACAAAGCGCAATAAAAGTAAACCCAATGCTGCCTCACTAGAAGCTTGTTTAGTCACATTACATCCCTTTATAGTGGCAACAACAATTAACACATGAGCATAGATATCGAATAATCGATAAATTTATTAACATGAGCAAGTGGAGAGTTGAATCTTAGCTAGATAAGCAGCGCTATTCCTTTATCATAGGAAGTGCGCTGTATTGCATTGACTCAAAGGCCGTTTTTTAGTGATGAAAAGTAACAAAAGTAATTAAAGAAATTTCCTAATTGAGTAATGTGTGCTATGATTAATTGTTCTCTTTTAAAATAAAACAAGATTCAGTAACGCTTCCATTACTTAGGGTGCGACTATGTGCTGTTTGATTTTAGTGTTCCAATAGGAATGCCACAAAAATATAAGAATTTTCTGAGAATATTTTGGGCTGTCATTTTTTCCCTAAATAAAAAACTATTTCATGTCATTTCCTGTTACCAAGATTTCCGCCTCCGTGTTTTTCTTTTATTTTCATAACAGATTATTTACAGAAAAGTTAACCGAATAATGGTGTGATTTATGATTGTGAAGTATGCGGGTGTCTTATCCCTAGCGAGGTGAACAGAGGTATTGTTGTAGCGATGACACTTTGTTGGAGTGGCCTTTGGGTCATCTTGGAAAGCAATAGAAATTAACACCAACGATCACCATTCAAGTCACTCATTTTCACACGCAATCACTTTTTCAGTGAGACGTCATCTCAAAAATAGTAAGAAAACAATATTTTCTACTGCTTCTTCTACAACGCATGGGTGTGTGAAAAATAAAGTGGAATAGAAATGAAGCAGCACACGAGAGCTGAAGGCAAAATAACAGCACTGGTATTCCCAATGCCAGCAAGGTGTTGAGTGCACGGGAAGTATATTATTCTTTTGTGTGTTTCAAGAGGGAATTGTGCTTTTATTGGCATTCAGGCAGCAGCGTGGGAAATGTGCTGCTCTCTGCAGTGCCTCATTGTGCTGTGCCCATGTGTTGGAGTGAAGGAATTATGAAAGCAAGTGACAGTGGTGGAAGCGATGGGGATGCGGTGGAGCCACTTGATTGATTGGAGTTGGGAAGAGCACTGACCCTCCGTGGGCTGAACACCATTGCATGTCATTTGTGTACATGACTGCCTGCGCCATTGAGTGACTTCGCAGTGTGAGGGCAGTCACGTAATGTTGTCGCAGCGCACACTCGAAGCAGGCACTGCGATATCAGATGGACCATATTGCCTCAGTGCTGCCTTCACTTCAGGTGGCTTTGGTTTCCTCAATGAATGAAGTGGCTTTGCATGAGTGCCTGAAGGTGAACTGAGCTGCACAACTGTGGGAAGTAGTCATCGCATATTAACAGCTCGGAATGCAATTTGTTTGAGTGATGAACTGCTGGTCGTACAGCTGCACTGTGACTTATTCCTGTGAGCAGTTGGACGGAGGACGCAGTTGAAAATGGTGTGCGTGCAGTGTTGGTAGCAGGGAGGGATGTGTGGTGCCAGCTGACTTTGGCTGCACGCCCCTGCAACAAATGCTGCCTCCAGTGGTGTAATGTGGCAGTGAGCTGAGGAGGGAAGGCCATGTGTGCGTGTGATGTAACAGTGCGAGTGCGGCCCATTTGTTACGGGCACTTTTCATATTGCTGCACAGCCGCACCTTCAGAGCACTGATGTGAGAGGGAAGCCCATTGCACTCGAGTGCGTGACGCGGTGTGGTTTAACAATCTCCACTCCTGGCATTGGTCTGCCACTTTCTCATATAATTCATAATCTCCATTGAAGGGATTTTTATTCCCTTTGAATGCATGTGATGGGAGTGGTGTGGTGCCGCTGCCTCGCGTTCTGGTCGTTTTGCCGAAAGATCCAGGAATTAGTGTGTTTTCGTTGTTGTGCATGGGAGAGTTTGAAGTGTTCATGTTAAGTTTAGCTATGTTGAAACTCAGTGAAATAGTGCGCGTGGGTGAAGTAATGCAGATTATTAATGTTATTCAATTGATTCAAAATATACTACTCGGTTATATGGGATCTTCCTCAACCTAAGGCGAATTCCTAAGCATAACGCAAGCATGGGCCACACATCCCCTTTTCATGAGGTTCCATGCTAAACATTTGAGAGTAGGGTTCAGTATATGGTATAGTTTACGACGAATGATTTTAGTGCCACCTCCCTGTTCCATAGCCAGCAGCTTGGAGGGATTGTATTAATAATTATCACTGTTTTTGTATCTTCATCTCCTCAATAACTATTAGCTATTGCCATGTTTAATCCAAAGCGTAACCTTCGTACGCTGTTGCTAAAATTTGGTGTGATTCTTATTTAACCACCTTCATTTTTTTGCGTGTAAGAAGGAAAAGGCAAGGAAAGTGTTTTAAGTATTGTTAAACATCTGGGCTTGTTGAGAGGTAAAGGAAAACAATGAAAAAAAGGAATGTGATCCTCCAAAAAGTGAGATCCCAATTCCCATCGGCCTCAGCTCCACGGGTCCTATAGGTTTTGTTGGGGCACTGAGGAGATATAACGATGACAGCTAAGAATCAGAAAACATCCCTTTTCCAATACAGCAGTAAGAAGAGCTGGTGTGAAAGATGGTGGGTGAGGGAGAAATGTGTCAAGAATATAAGGATAATCAAGTCTAGTTCCGAGAATCCAGAGAAATATCAGCTCATAGACATCGTATCGAGAGCCACTGCGGCCCTAACCTACAAAATCCATTGGCTCACGGTGGACAAATAAACGTATACTGGTGGACCAGCATCTTTCTTTAAATAGTTTTATCTTGTATAATTTTAATTGGAGTGTACTCATTAAGCGAAAAAGGGAAAAGGGTCTACTGCTATTATAAATTTCTTTTCTTTAAGAAAATTTTCTCTAGTATAGAGTAGGGTTGGGATAGCTCACCTAAGAGAATGAATTTGTCATCCAGACCATTATCAGTAACCCGTTTTATTCCACACTTAAAAGCGTAGAAAAGCGGCGAATAAGATTACGATCTTGTGGTCCTCAGAGTTAGGATGAAATGAAGTTATACCCATAAATAAATTTTCTTTGTACAATTATCACAAATTCCATTAGTGTGGGTAGGTGTTTGAAGCTGTAGATTTGTACATAAATGGAGGAAATTTCCTTTACATTCACCTTGACCCTGCACTGCTGCTGTGATGTTGTGGAACCATATTATTTTTACAGGTAAAAAGTTAAAAATAAATACAATTGCAGAAACAAAGGGTTGATGCTATTATTTTAGACTGTCATGAGACCCCGGAGGATGCCGCTGAGAAGGGTGTCAAGCAGCGTAGCACCACAGCGCTGCACAACGGAGGAATATCAAAAGCGTCAGCAGACAGTGGAGTTAGGCAAACCTAAACAATATGAAAAAGCCAAAGGGTGAGGTGATTGCAGAGGTTCAAATCAAAAATAAACACGGGGTAAACTCAGATAACGGGACTTTTCTCAAATTGGAGCGTGCTACATAGGAAGAGCACAGCGTAAAGGATTTAAGCAACTTGAAAACCGAACGGCTAGTGGAGCGGTTCAGGGCTGGGGAGAAAGGTGAACCCCATGGGAAGAGAGGAGTCCATGGACGAAGGTTGAGCGTACTATTGAAGAACAACCGGTTGCGCTCAATCAGGGGACTGAAATTAATTTTGAAAGCTGGATGACGGAAAGGCAACCAAAACCTTGCACGTAACGCTGGAGACGTAGCAAAAAGCGGTGCTGCAGAGAGACAAGCCTGGAGAACAGCCCTCAAACACCGCCTAGGGTTAAGCGGGCCTCCACCTCGAGGTGGCTGATGGATGGGTAACCGACACATCCTGGAACGAGAAGGTCTTTCCAAAACCTTCTGTTCCCTTGATGAAGAACAAGTTGTTATGGCACATGGCGCGGGAGCGGCCAGCGCAGCCCAGGCTCACGAAGAACATCTGCAGTCGGATGAACTTCCTCCGTGATGGCCCTTTATGAAGCCATTGAACGAGTGCCCTTGTCTCCAGTCTGAGTCGGGATATCCCCTCTCACCGCCTTATTGTGATTTCGCTGATTTTCATGGTTTATCAGGTCATAATATGGCATCGCTGTGGGGTATGTCGCTTCCATTTCCCGTGTACGGGAGAACCTTGCAGGAAGTGGGGGGGGTGCAGTGCCGGTTGACGGATATGGGCCTGAGGGTGGAAGGTTGAATTTTTGAGCCACGATGGATCATGTGCTCAATCCCTTGTAGAGCGACCTTTCAGGCGTCAGCACATTAGAATGTTTTATAAGATTCTCCAAAAATGTCTTTGGGGTGCGGGACAACAATTTATTGAGCCTAAAGGATTTCACGGTGAACCCTGGGAAGTATCTGGGTGGGAAGCGTGTGCGGGACCACATCCTCCTGCACACCTTCCGTAACAAGGTCTGGGAGATGAAGTCCATCATTTCGTAGACAATCCGTGCGCTAAAGGGGAGGGGCCTTTGGACGCTGTGAGGCTTTGCGTATAACCCGAACGCTGTGCCCATGGACCTTGTGACGAGAGGGATCTTAGACCGCGCGGTTTGCCTTCCGCGTGAGGAAGTGTGGTGCATGAGTAATGAGTGATAGGACAAGCCTGATTCTCAGCATTTCCTCCTTCACTACAATTATGGAGGATACTCTAAGGTGGTCAGCTGTTCAGGGAAAGGAAGAAGGGGAGCCCCTTTAAGTGGTATGTTGTACATTTTGTCTGAATAATTTAACCGATCACAAAAATATAGGTGACGGCACCACTTTTTCCTAATCCATCCTTCTTTTTCATCCAAGAAAGTTGTCCCATAAGGAAGGCATACCGGTGTGGAATGCTGTTTCATCTTGTTTTTTCTCTCTTTTTTTTATCTTTGGTAGAAGCACTGAGTAAAAGGGGGCCAAATCATGTTTGGTGCTCATTAGAGGGAGGACCCGCAAGCCTCACCCGAGAACACAAGGGATGTGAGATTAGTCCAGGGAAAGTCGTGGTGTGGGGCCGAGAGTCTCATGAAGGAGACTCCAGAGAGGGTAACAGGAGCAGGGTTAGGGGTAACGGAGGGCGGTCTCCCACATGGAGGCGAGAGTGGTTCCGCGTTAGTGAGGTCCGGGAGGTCAGCTCAAGGAGACGAGCTTGGGCTTTAGGGGACGTGTACGGCTCATGGAAACCAGAGTGTGGCCCTCCGGAAACAACTCCCAAGTTGACCATGGAGAAGGAGTTCTGTCAGGCTCTTCTACATTGTATAAAGAACAAGAATAACATTAACCTTTTCTATTTTATACACCCGTTCTACCGTGACATTCAGCAGGACCTCACCCATTTCATCCTGGGTGGCTTTTTCGAGAATCCCGAGCGGTGCATTGATGAGGTTGATCGCATATATTCTCACGACCATTCTATATTTTGGTATGCGCAATGCCCGAGCGCCGCAAGGCTGAGCTGTGAGACACGCGTACGAATTTTTTGATGGTATTCCACGGAGAGTCCTGCAGAAAGTCACCCAGGGCACACGCCAGCGGCCGGCCTCACCCTTCCCAATCCTCGTCGACAGCGCCTCCGACCCCGACGACCTGGACTCCAGCAGCGACTCTCCTAGACAATATGGATGATATAAGAGGAAACTATACTCTAGAAAGCCACCAGAGAAGTCCACCGCCCAGAATGTAAATAGTGGTAAAGAAGGAAATGGATCCATGTGATATGTTTATTTTATTCTTCATGGAAGAATGTAGGTCAAAAAGATTATGAAGCAAAATCATGTTAAGAAGCACATCCGACGACTGTCAGGTAATCCACAAATCAGAAGAATCAAGGTCACAGGAGGGACCTTGGAGTATGGAGAAGGATGTGGTGGAGGTGCTCCAGGTAGGAAGTGTGACCCATGAAAACATCAACCTTTTACATTTTCTCGAGCCGACTTACTCGACCTCAAGGCGGAAGTTGCCCGCTTCACCAAGGGTGAATTTGTGAGAAGTCCAGAGCAATACACCGAAGAAGCGTACCAGCACGAAGAGATTTTATAATGCCTGCTCCGCGTGATGTAGAAGTTTCGCCACCTGGCTTCCAAGTTGATGCACTATGGTGGGCCGCCCATCACGAAAACCTATGCCAGATTGTGTGGAGTGCGGCACGGTTGGCAATGCGGGGTGTGGCCCAGGACTTTGGCAAGGTCATGGTCGATTACTTACTGATCCAGGACATGTGGGACGAGGTAATCCGGAAATTTAGGGTGTGCACTAAGAAAAGTTAGGACGGCAGAACCCGCGTGGGCAACTTGTATAAGCCGTTGAAGGCACTCCGGTGGGGAATGCCGCACGGTTGCACCGAGCGAGCTGAGGGCGTGTGTATTTCCTAAGGGACATCCGCGACATAGCTGGCTGCTCCGGCCAGAACGCGTGAGACGTTTGTGCGGTGTACTATAGCGAATTGGGACAATAGGCGGTACCGTTGGAGCAACGTCTTCGAGATATGCTGCAGGATATCTATAGGCAAGTGAACCATGTCAGTGGGCGTAAGGATTAAGAAACCACATCGATGGGTTCTTCCTACACGCAAATGACCCCAGAGACGCTGCCTCAACCAAACTCAGAGACCTCATTTTCCTCGGAGTCATCCATATCACTATCCCTGCCACCTCCACCCGGGGTGTTTGTAGACGATGCAGATCACAAAGCGGCCGTGTTTCGTGTGGAGGACGGCCTCCCCGGCGACGCAGCAAACGGGGGACAGCGCTCTGAACAAGATACTCGCGGAAGGGACGAAATGCACGACACCCAAACCCCATCGGGAACCCATACATCCGGTTCTATTCTACCTCATCTTTTTACGGCCGCCTCTTTTCTTCAATACAATCTTTTCTTCTTCCAGTTCTCCCACAAAACTAACAAACAAAAGGTGTCCCCGTACGGGGAGCGCTGCCCCGGTAATAGTTCTCTGAACTCTTTCCGGTCATCCTTTCTTCCCTGTGTGTGTGATGCTTAAAGGGCTTGTTTTTTTTCTTTCCTACACTGTTGCAGAGGAGATAAGGTAAAGGTAGTAAGGAAATATAAGGAATATGAAGATGAGGGGGATACGGATTTGGATGGTGGTGATGGTGATCAGGGTTTTCCGGATGTGTGCGGCCGGTGGCACACCCAAGCGACCACCACAAAAAATAAAAACATGAGGCACTGTGCACCCTGTTTTCGGCAGCGGTGACGCCGTACCGCAGTGGTCGAGGCGGGAAGAATTTACATGGCACTTTGAGGCGGGCACTATTTGGAAATGAGAACGGAGGAAACCTCAGCACACCATTGGCTTGGCTTCCAGACACACACCACAAGCCCAAGAACCGTGAAAACTCGTGTGCATGTTACATGTAAAGCGACGGGAAACAATACCCTGGATGGTCTATCACACATGACCGAATTTGCACGTGAACCGTTGGTGTAGAAGGGCACCCTTATCATCTCGGCTCAACCGCCACCATTACTTTATGAGGAATGATTACTAAGGAATTGGGATGTGATCAGAACCAAGGAAATGGGTGCCATAGTGGTAATGGACGAACTGGCTAGCACACGTGTAGCAGAGACGGGTAAGCTAAACAGCATGCCGATGCCACGTGGAATTCTGTAGTCAAGCACTGCTTGGGAAAGGGACTGAACCTTTATTTAGAGAAGTCGCGAAATATTCCGAGGTAAATGCCGGGGCTGGCAGACGGGTACAGCAATCCAATCTGGTCAAAAGGGCACCATTCCTGCAGGGGAACATGGGAAACCCTATGTGTCCCTTACGGAAGCCGGTGCGGGAGAGAAGAAAATCTCCTGTGGCGGAATACTTTGCACGAACCTTTAAAAACCGCGGACTTCAACTACATCGCCGACCTGAATGCCACCTCCTATTTCCTCAACCACACCCTCGACAAGGAGGAAGTGGAGGAGGAGGTTGTCACTCACAGGGACTCTAACGAAGACACCCAGCACGGCCACCCCAGCATGCGTCGGCGTCACAAGCGCAACAGCAAGCATACGCTTTCCCGCCTTTTTGACAAAGAAGAGGGCTCTATTTTAACACGCCTCTTGGGGTTCTTCTGGGCCGTCGTGACAATTTAAGTTAAAATTAGCACTTTACTTGGTGACGCCGGCCACCTCAACGTGGTTCCAGGGTCCAGTACTCAGTCCAAAAGGAAGCCAAGCGCCCGCATTAGGCCCGGTTCGACAGGACGGGGGCGGGCAAGAGGCTGACTGCTACCGGAGAGGAAATATGCAGCATCACCGGCACCATGGGGTGAATGAAGTTGGTCGAATACTTCCCTGCACGTGCGGGCGTGCTACGTTGGATGCGCGGCGTATCCTGCTGCTTGTCAGCGGAGAAATCGAGCGTAATCCAGGACCCATGATTCGTGGAGCCCAGTGGAATGCTGGGGTCTCTTCCAGGCGAAGCGAATTGCCTTGGGGAGGAGGCTTCATGAGGATGTGGTTTTGTTTTGTCTCTTTCAGGAGACACACCTGGCGTCGGCTGAATGTGCCGCGTTAAAAATAGGCAGATGCCAGCACGTGGGGCAGGCGAGAACTCCTAACGGGGGCGGGGTATCTATTTTGGTGAGAGATGGGGTGGGAGTAGAGGTGGGCATGCTAGAGAAGGAAGTTCCCGAGAGAGCGACAGTGACACTGAGGTTCTCGGCCGATGTTAATCTAATTATCATATCGGCTTACTTCCCCAGGAAGGCAGATGTTTCCAGCGAGGCGTTGGACACCTTGCTGGGAGCAAACGGGGCAATGGTGATAGGAGCAGACGTGAACTCACACCACGTGTTGTGGGATCCGTTGCGTCCGAGTGATGACAAGGGAGAGTGCATTGTGGATTGGTGTGTCCAGAACGATATGAGGATCGCCAATACCGGATTGGCCACCAGGCGACAGCCTGGCACGGCAGCACTGTCGTCACCGGACATCACGCTGTGCAGAGACTGTGAGATCTCTAACTGGAAGTCCGCAATGAGCCCGGACAGTGATCACCATTGGATCACGTTCGATGTTTATGTGGGCACCAGCCTAGACGTGATTGCTCCCTCCAAACCTGTACGTGCACTTTACTCGTGGAACAAGGCGCGTTGGAATGACTTTAAAAAATTGAGTGACGAGTTTATTTTCAGAGGAATGAAGAGGTCGGCCAAAGGTGCGGATGCCCTGAATGAGGCGGTCACACCTGGCACTAGGATGGCAGCGAAGAGGACGATTCCAAAGGGCAAGGGAGTAGCACCGCCGTTTTGGACACCGGAACTGACAAAACTGGACAAGATGGTTCAGGAGTGCAAGAATGAGCGGAAGAGAGATGCATTGATCCGCTGGAGAAGGAAGGTGCTAGTGGACACGGCCATGGGACGGTGGAAGGAAAATGTGTCGAAGTTGTCCACCACGGATTCAGCGAGCTGGAACCTGGTGAAGTCGATATATGCGCCACGGCCGCTAACATCACCGGTGCTGGTGGTGGATGGCCATCCATTGACCAAGCGTCAGCAGGCGCAAGCATTGGCCAAAATGTACATGGCCAGGTCAACGAAGGCACCGCATGCACCGGAAATGAGGATACCCAGCACTAGGCGCAGCACTTTCCGACCCATCACTGAGGCAGAGCTGGATGTTGCGCTGCGGGAGCTCTCTTCCGGCACAGCGCCGGGTGATGACGAGATACACTGTGAGGAACTGAAAGATCTAGGCAGGGTAGCAAAGAAGTGCGTGTTGCGACTGTTTAATTGTAGTTTGCGCACAGGACAGGTGCCTGCCAGGTGGAAACGCGGAATCATCGTACCATTGCTAAAGCCGAACAAGCCAGCAAGCAGCATGGCGTCCTTTACACCCATCACGCTCACCAGCACACTGTGCAAGTTGATGGAACGCATCGTGGCGCGTAGGGTAAGGGACTGCATTGAAGACAAGTTGCAACCACAGCAGGCCGGGTTCAGGCCGGCGCGATCAACGCTGGATACGCTCGTGCAGGTGAGTGGTGCCGTCCGGCAAAGGGAGAATGGAGAGAAGGCGGCAGCAGTATTCATTGATTATGAAAGGGCTTTTAACTCAGTGGACCATGGGTGCGTGATCGAGGTACGGAAGGTATTTGGAGTAAAAGTGCATGTCGTGCCACGGATAGCGCGGCTCTTGCAGAGACGTAAAGCGCAAGCCAGACTAAGCAGCATGAAATCGGAAGACACCCAAATGACATGCGTTGTCCCCCAAAGACTCCGTGCTTGGGTCACTGCTGCTGTTGATTAAAGTGGTAGACTCGCCTAGTAAACGGCTTAATAAGATTCCAGGCTTCATGCGTCGCTTCCACGCCGATGATCTCACGATAATATGCACATGCACAAATATGCCGGAGATTCAGGAAACGGCGGAGAAGGGCATGGATTGGATCACCAGTTGCTCGGAGGAACATTACATGGAAGTGTCAGCGAAGAGGACGGTGTACATGTTGTTTGGATCCCGCGACAAAAATATACTGAAGCTGGAAGTGGGCGGGACTGGAACTTTCATTGGCAATGAGCGGAGACAGCTCTGCGCCGACTGCAATAGGGGAACGTATGGCGGCTTTGCCGAGAATCTTGCTGGTGCCTTATGATGCACTTTCACACCCAGCCCCAGTGGAGGTGGTAAAGACGTGTGAAGGTTGCGCACCGTCCAGATCCGACGCACCGGCGCCGGTGCGAAACGGAAAGCCAAGGAAGACACTTCTCAGAACATCGGCAATCACATAAGAAGGACATGTCTCCGGGTTAAAGATAGCGGAACCTCCCCTACAACCGACGACGTGACGTTCTTGGAAGCAGACCTGGATGCCTGGAGAGAAGCTCTGAGGCCCGGCACCCAACTGTTTTTTTCATAGTAGTGCGGGATGTGCAAGTGGTGTTTGCCTAGCGCGGTGGCACCACTTGCACAAACGACGCCACGTTCACCCACCGCCGGCGTAGGAACCCAAACCACAACCACAACCCAAGCACCGTCCCCATTCCCGGATGGGTCGCCATCCAGAAAGCCTTTCCCAACCTTAAAAGCGCGTAAGATTCCCAAAGCGACGGAATCCCCTTTGGCGGCAACCATACCGACCCCCAAGCGTTCGCATCCGCTGAAGTTATTGGGCCCCCTAAGAACCCAAAATTCCCCCCTCCGAGAGGACCGGCGAACGCTTCCCATTTCGTGCCGGCGTGCATCCAGAGGATCATCATCATCCATCCCACCAAACACGTGCAACCGCTAAGCTAAGGATGATTACGGAAGTCCCTATAGGCACGGGTGCTCCCAGCGCTCACACATCCCTCACCGGGGGACGAGGCATCCCGGATATCACCAGAGAGGTAAATCCCACCCAACCCACAACAAACATCGCAGACACTCTGTCAGCACCAAACCCCTCCGCCGAACCCGGAGAACCTGTCCCCCAACCAACACCACGGAAGGTGAAAGTGCTAAAGACTCGCACCTCACGGAAAAAACAACAGAGCAGCAAGGAAGCCCGACGAGCCGGCGCAGACGATCTACCACCACGGAAGGCCCCACCAGCCCATCGAGCACTACCTGGAGAACACCTCCTCCCCCACGACAAACCCGAAATGCTGGACCCCGCGACAGCCCCTTTTCCTCTTCCTGACATAGTAGACTCCTAGGTCTCATTACCACCACCGCTTGCCTTTTCTAGGATCCGTGACCCTCCTCGAAGCCACATGTACCCTTTCCCGCGGCCCTGCACCCATGTCCCCCCTTTGCCTCCCCCCACCCCTACGCCTTGCATGGAGACAGGAGGCTTCGATACGGGGGTTAGGGTCAGGTTTGGCTTTTCTAGTGAGTCCGCGCGGTCCGATATCAAAAATGACTATATAACCAACCAAACTCACCCCCAGGTACATTCCATAGTAAAACCGGCAAAACATACTTGTCGGGGGGCCATCCCGACTCTGGGACCCATCCCCTCGACCCCCTGATGGGAACGCCGTGCCGGGGTACACCTTCTTTCAAAGTTCGAAACGGCACCCTTGGGGGGCTTCTCTAAGAGAGGGGAAGAGGGTTATCCGGAATTATTGTACTCGGATTTCGTTCCCTTCTTGAATTTTATTTAATTTTTTTTTTACCAAATTCCCTTTTTCACGAAACTCCCCTTTTTTGCGAAATTCCCTTTTTTGCAAAATTCTCTTTTTTCTCCAAAAAAATCCTTTGTGAGCAAATCTCTGGATTTTGATGGAAAAAGTAAACTGGTACTCCTTACCATTTCTTCATACAAGTTTCCCTTTTCCACTATGGGGCATTGGGGGTGCTTTTTGCCAACCGTCTGAGTACCTCGTTTTATTTCTGATTTCTGTTTTATTTTTGGGAACCCGCACACAGATTGCGGTGTGTGTGGTGCCTTTTGCGTGGACTACTCCGTTCGATGGTGCTGGGTGGAAGGAGGGCCCTGCTCCTCCTCCAACCCTAACCGCCATAGGAAAAACCACACCACTCCCTCACGTTTCCCACAAGAACTCCCTGAACCGTTGGCACCCCATGGATAAGAGTCTCCCCTCTACCCTATCTTTTTTTCTCCACACTTTCCCATTTTCCTTTTTAGTTGAAAAGGTTAATAAAGATGCACTTCCAACGTGACCTGGACAAACTGAAGACTGAAATATTATTTCCCTGGAAGAGTTAAACGGGAAGGGGAACTTGGGGAAACCGGACCGATGGCACGCACGGTATGAACCCGTGCCCTTAAGCAGGCCGACCTCCCGTCTTCCCCGACGTGGAAGTCACCGCGTGGGGCAGCTCTTCGGAGCGTCCATTTTAAAAATATTCCTCGATTAATTTTTTTGTCCATTCTTTCTGTTTTTTTGGTTGAAACTTGAAAAGGCTCGCGGCTCTTGAATTGTTGCTAACGGTCTGGCATTGAATCTCTCCCCTGGGACCCCTGTCCACCCTTCTCAACTTTTGAGGAGATGGCCTTGCCCATGAGGGTGATTGAAGGATGTCTTTTTACCGTCCGCTGTCCTCCAGGATTGTAAGCCATTTGAAGGTGTTGTAGGAAAGTGTGGACTTGGGGATTCTGTTAGAGAGGAGGTGGACTTTGGAATGTGGAGGAGGTTGCTCTTGATTTTATTTTTTTTGGAGAGGAAATGGAGTGGAGGCGGATGGTAAATAAGAATGTCTTTGACAAACTCTGCGACATTACGGAGGGTGGGACAGGGCTTATGAAGCAAAATTTGGGGGGCAAGGGTTCTCTCCAAGAGGCACTTTATGGAGAGAAAAAGGAAGATCCGTTTGGAGATGGAGGTGCATCCAGGTTTCGCTGTGGGTGGCACCCTTCTGGAAGGAGTCCATATGGCTCAGAAGCATCCAAAAACACACGGCTGCTTCGGGCACAGCCTCGTAGGCACGTTTTTGCGCACGCATGTCCCATTGCTAAGACCCGAAAGATGTGTGCGGGTTGGTACGGCTGGTCTAAGTATCCGGACTTGTTTCAGAAAGTATGGGGCGCAGTCAAGGGCAACTGCAAAGCGACAAACACTACAGTAAACGCTTCAGAACACTTGGAAAACTTACAAAATGCTTTGCACGAGATAAGAAGAGCAACTTCACAAAAGAATGCCAACGGTTACTCTTTAGGGGGAAACCTTCATACTAACGGACCCTGCGGCGGCGCAAATTCTGGAGACGCCTGTGTGACCTATAAGAAAAATAGTAAGGGTACACCCGACATCCCATGGGCCGATACAATCTTCACTGTAATCAATATCTCCGAGGCCCACCAAGCAGCATCCTAAAAGCCAGCCGAAACAGACCACCAAGGCCACGAAGACCCTTCGGACCATGCATCGGAGGAAACAGACCAGGATCCTGGCGACGACGAGAAAGAAGTCTAGGAGGAAGACGGCGAGGGACCTGCGGAGATCCCCGGCTCCCTTAACACCTCCAAACCGCCACGTCAAAATAAAAAACGCGTCACCAAAAAAGCCGCGGAAACCCTCCCATACAAGCCCAGTGACGATGGCATCATCCCAACACCGCCACATTCATGGCCCCTTGGTGCTTTTGTCTCTTGGCTTTAACGGTATAACAGCCTTATCTTCCCTCCCAGAAGGACTTCCCCGTTACCCAAACTCTAAGCCTAGCCAGCTTAAAGAACTCTTTCCCCTAATCTTTTCTCATCTTTTATTCAGGGTGTAAGTAGGATGAAGGTCTTGGTAGGGAAAAGTAAGCTGGTCCTTTTCATGGGGATGGTGGTGAGTTTGGTGAGTGGCCATAACGAGAATGCATTCAACGCACTGTGCAAGGTTCTTCAGGCCGCGGAGAGGGTGCTGAATAAGACGGGTGAGCACAGTGGTCCGCTGAGGGAAGCCCTTTATGGAAGGCCTGGCGGGGTTGTCACGGTCGAAAATGGAAAAGTGAGTGGGAAAGGAAAGTGCAAGAACCAGGTCAGTAGGGGACCAGTTTGCACTTACTACAACGGTGGTTACGGCTGTTTTGCGGAGACCTTTCCTGGTGCTATTTTGTGTTTGTGTACGCCGGGGACTGGACGCAGTAGGAGCTTTTGCGGCATGAACCATCAGCAATACGGGGACACCTG
The DNA here is from genome assembly GCA_002287245.1 of Trypanosoma congolense. NCBI lineage: Eukaryota > Euglenozoa > Kinetoplastea > Trypanosomatida > Trypanosomatidae > Trypanosoma > Trypanosoma congolense. The sequence continues at coordinate 46,797 of NHOR01000322.1, read as the reverse complement.
GTCGGGTGGAAGAGTGGAGCAGAAGCAAGATTTGTTTCAAAAAGTATGGGACCAAGTCAGGGAAAAATGCTCTTATGGAAGTGGAAGTGGCCCCACTCACACGGAAACGCTGGACGGCTTGAAAGACGCGTTGGACAAGGTCCGGCGCAACTTGAGACCAGGTGGAATCATCGGCGGCCGAAATGCTTTTTACCTTGGAGAAGCCAATTGCGTCAGGCCGCACGGGGCAATAGACTGCGTGGCCTACTTGGGGCTGAATAAAGAAAGCGTCCACATTCCCTGGTTATCCAAAATGCAAACTGCCATCGAGATTCTGAGAAAGCAGCAGCATGCTACGGAAGCTACGCCAACTTTACCAAGTCCCACGGGGAAGCATCAAACACCCACGGAGCCGGAAGCCCCCAAGAACCGTGACCCCTCGAATTCCTCCAACCCAATCACCACCGCGGCAGAAGATAATACTGAAGACACTTTCCACCAAGGAACTACACCACCATCACCGGAACATCAAACAAGTTCAAAGAGCCGCACCAGACGATCTACCACGGCAAAAGACCCCGCAACCACCAGCACTGCCCCTGACGAAACCTCCACCACCGAAGAGCCGGGTATGCTGGACCCCACAGCCGCCCCTTTTACTCTTGGCGACGGCGCCGACATACTGACACCCCTGGGTCTCTTCATGGCCGCCGCTTCCTTTTTCTAAAAACTATGACCTCCCTCCAAGCTTTCTGTCCCTATGTCCCCATTTCCCCTGTCTGCTCATGTCCTTCTTTCCCCATTTTTTCTCTGTCTCTAGATTTTAACCGTAATGTCCCACGCACCCCTACGTAACGCACTGGGAAAAAGTTCCCCCAACGGGATGAGTCAGGCACGGCTCTTGATATCAGTCCGCGGGCTCCGACATCCAAAATGCCTCCATAACCAACCCAACTCTCCCCATGTAGATCCACACAACCACCAAAATATACCTGTCGAGGGGATGTGGCGGTCATGCATAAAATGAAAGCCCTCCCTCCATCAACTCCTGGTGTGTATGCCGTGCCGGGAAGAAACATAATTTTCCGAAACCACACCGGCTTGGCAGGGCACTATTAAAGAGAGGGAGGAGGGCTCTCCAAAAATAACCACCTCCAAATTTTGATTCCCTTAAAATGTTCCATTTTTTCCAAAATATGTTTCTCTAGTTCCACCCAAGTCAATCGCCTACCCTTTAAAAAAACCAAGGAATCGAAAGCATGCCCAGACGCCTCGCGTGGAGTCCTGATAGAGATGAACACGACTCCTGGCTCCCGGAGCGCCCGAAGCCGAAATACAGGAAAGAAGTCGAGCCACTCCCCGAGGACGACGAGTGGATGGTGGCAAATCGGAGGAGGCAACCTCCCAGGAACCCCTCATGGACGATGCGGACTACAATCCGAGAGGTGCTGCTCTAGGGTATGAAGGACCCTCATAACCTGAATCTCTTCGACTTTCTCCAGCTCTATTACAGGGATGTTAAAAGGAAAGTGGCGCGCTTCACCGTGGGGGACTTCCTCCGGGACCCCCGGCGGTGCATGAAGGACAAGGTCCGGCGAAAAGATATTGGGATGAGTCTGAGTCAGATGAGGAGTAGGCTGCGCGAGAAACTGCTTTATGTCTCGTACGACTTATTCTCGTGCCATATCAAGACGCTAGGGGACTGGGTCCGGAGGGGAAGGAAGGAAACCGTGGAGGCTATTGTACGAAACCTCCTGGACCAAGCGGTGAAGCAGGTGCAGGAGGCACAAAACCAAGAGGAAGAACCCGTCCAAAGCAAACCACAGGGCCCAAGCCAAGGCCCGTTGTTCCTTCCCTCCTCGTCTTCCTCAACCTCCGTGTCCTCCTGGTTTTCATGCCCCAGAAGAGATAGCAGTCCGTCGTCGGGTGTGGAGTTTTTGGTGGAGGGAACTCCAATACCGAAGCCACAAGAGTTCCCCTCGCCCATGACAGAGCCCAAAAGACGAAAGAGACGAGCGTCCGCCTCCATGGAGTCTTTGCGCGAGGCCTCACCACCGATGCCCCAAGAGGCCACCCCGTCCGGGACACCGCCCACACGACAACAGAGCCAGGAGTCCCACTCCGATGTGGAGTTCTTGGGTTCGAACCCGCCACCCAGCCGGAGGTTTTGACGAGACCCGTGTCCACGCAGGAAGTGAATGTTTTAAGGGAAGATGCAGCTCCACAGCCCATAAACCCATAAGAGTAACAAAATTCCTTTCCATCCATCTCCCCAAAGAGATACACAATGCGTTTACCCTTCTGTACTCTTCCGGCCCACCTGCGAGAAAATCTGCGCGAAGAAGATACCCCGGGTAATTGGGTACAGGAAAGCCAGTATAACACACCAATGCTCATGTACATCTTTTTTGCTTGTTTGTTTGCTGGCTTTGTTTTTTCTTAGTGGGCATGCTTTTTTATGGAAAATGAATTTCAGAGCTTGACCCCCTTAACGCCTTTTTTAGGGCATGCCGCCTGTCCTCCAACCCCCAACCCCATACATCTGGGAAGGAAATCCTTCTTTTTTTCCCACCCCTTCTCGCTAGGAAGCAAACCCCGAAGCCCAGGATACCCACGAGATAAAGCTACACAGAGACCGCCCATGCCCCAAGACCGAGGACAAAGAAAAGCCACTGGAGAAGCCCACCATTCAAGGAAAAGACAACGAGAGCCTTCGCCCACCCTACTGGAGCCGTCAGAGGAAGACACCAGCCCGCCACGCCGTATACTGCGTCTTGTGGAGGACAGCCCTTCCTCATCGCTGGAGACGGAGGGGGTAGTGAACTCCCCGCCACCCAGACCGCCATTCTCCATCCCTCGGAAGAGTTTCCTTCTTTGGACCATGGAAAGTGATCTCGGGGCAGTGCTCTTGGAGCTCAGTGGGGACCTAGCCGTCTGAACCTGCACGAGTTTCTCAAGCCCACGTACCCTCATATCCAACCGCCTCTGGGCATGTTCACCCTGGCCGACTTTTTGGAGAATCCGAAGGCGTGTCATGTGGCCCCCCACCCGCTGGAGGAGGTCCTCCAAAATATTCCCCAGCTCTGTAAGGCCCTGCGCGAAAGGATGCTCTTGCGTACCTGGCAGTTGAGCTCGCGCAGCGTCCTGACGATGGGGGACTGGGTAAAGAGGGGTACGTACGAGTTTGTGGAGCCGCTACCACGAACGCTGCTGGACGAGGCCGTGTGGAAGACCCGGCCTCAGCCTTGGCCGTCCCCCGCGGGCGTACGGACCGCCGCTCCTCCAAGCTATGGGAGGAGTCCATGTGTGCTCTACCTCCCCCCTCCTCCCAGGCTGCCGCCCAAGTGCTGAACGATCGGCAGCCGAGTCAAAGATATTCTGAAGGAGGGGTGCAAGACCTGGGCGAACCTGCCGCTCGCCGAGTTCCTCCTGGAAGAGTGTGACTTCCCGGTCCAGGACTCGGTCCGGCCTCGGGGCAGTGTGGCAGAGTTCAGGGAGAACCCCGCCCAGTACTTACGCGATGAGGAAGCCCGGCAACGACTGCTCCAGGAAATGCCGGACAAGCTGGCGGACCTGACGGCGCGGGTCCGGGATGATGCGGAGTTCCTGCGGCTGCAGGGCCTCACGATCTTAGAGCGGTGGCCCAGGACGGCACCTTTTCGGGACGCGCTGACGTGGGCCACCAAGCGGATCCTGGCGGTCGCATGGGAGTTCTTCCGGCGGCCCGCCGTCCCGACGCCGGGTGTGTAATAGGGAGGGCCTTCCCAAGCAAGCTGAAAGGATGAGGCCGTGGAAGTTTTTTTATATTTTGTATTGGTGTGTGCTAGAGAATCCAATACATGCCCCCACCCAGCCCCAACCCCTCTTTTCCTCTCTGTCCCGCCCACTCATCATGACTTTCTTTTCGCTTTTTCTTCTTTCTAGGTTAGGGTCCCTGAAGGAGCCAGACATGAGAGATACGGGAGATACTAAGGATACTAGGGATACGCTGGAAGAAAGGGCGAGTGAAAAGTGGTCGACGTCACGAGGCAGAGAGAAGGGCCCTTCACAGCATTTCCTGCGGTATGTAGTCTCAGGCGTGGGCAGGAACTTTCGGAGGAATCCGGGGCGGTGTCTCCCCGATGGAGCTCAGCGCGAAGACATTCTCAAGACCATTCGGTACCTGGGCAAGCACGGGGTTTGGAGGCTGGAGGGCTTGCTGTGGTGGAAGCCGCAGACCCCCCTGAAGCCCATCCCCCAACGGATCCTGGACGACGCCATCTACTGGGCCTACAAGCAGCTCTCAAACGCCCCTCCTCCAAGCTCCGGGAGGCACAGGGTGTTGGTCCACCGCAGGGCCCCCCCCATTATCCAAGAAGACCTGGACCATGCGGAGCCGGATCGGTGACGTGCTGCAGCACCGGTGTACGAACTGGGATGACATGTTTCTGGCCGAGTATTTGTTGGAAGAGTATGCCTTCTTCTTCGGCGACCAGCCGCAACCCAAAGGCAGTCTCTACGACTTCCTCAAAGACCCTGCCCAATATCTGCACCATGAGGAAGCCCGAGAGCGTGTGCTTCAGGAGATGCCGGCCAAGCTGGCCGACCTGAAAGCGCGTGTTCGGCGCGATGGGGCATTCCTGCATGAAAAGGGCCTGAAGGTGCTGGGCCAGTGGCTGGACTACTTGCGTTGGGGAGAGTTGCTGGCCTATCCCACGCCCCGGATTCTGAATAGGGTGGTCAACAAGATTTTGGATGAACCGTACGAGGCCACTCGAGAATGAGGGATAAGGGACACAGGATATCTCTTGCTTGTTCCGTTGTTATGCTTTTTAGTCACTGAAAAGTCCTCTAAGAATTGTATGTTGTGGAGCTCAAGGTACCCTTCCTCCGCCCCCTGAAACCAGCTCTTCTTTTTCGTTTCTCTATTCCCTTTTCCTATTAAGAAACCCCAAGGAAGCCGTTTCCTGAGCATGGAAGGAGCGGGGGCGGCGAGAAGCCCCCCCCGGACGACATCCAGCACCGTGGACGACGTGCCGCTACGAGTTGAAGGACGAGCGGCGGATCCACCTGTACCACTTCCTCCTGGATTATGGTGGATAAGACTTCCCCGTGAGCCTTGACGTTTCTCTGGGAGCCTTTCTGTGGGATCCACAAGACACTGTTCCCAAGGAACCCGTACGCCAGGAAATTCTCCAGCATATGCCTGACATGCTGAGCTGCCTCTACGGGGATCTGGGCCAGAACCTCCGCAACCTCTGTGCGGGAGGCCTGCGCACACTGGAGGATTGGGCGCAAGACCGAAGCCATATACATCTCTCGACCCTCTCCGAAGTGATCCTGGAGCAGGTGTTCTTGGAAGCCTTCCATGGGTCGGCACAGCCCGTCCTCACGACTACCTCTTTCTTTTGGCTTCACTAAAAGGTCTTTTTTTGTCCCCTTTCCATGTTGGTATGTAAGTTTGTTATTTGGTTGCTGGATTGCTTGCTTACGTTGTTTGTGTGTTTCTTTGCTCCACTTATGGTGCAGGGGATGGAGTTAGAGAGAAAAAAGGGATGTGGTTTTGGATGGCGATTGTTGTTGGAGTGGGAACTGGAACGGCAGCTGTGGAAATGAGAAAGAATCAAAATCACCACGAGCTCGAGGACCTCCACGAAGTCTTGGGAGCGGCAGTGATACGTTACAACTGTGGTGCAACCGGGGCGAGGTTACGGAAGGTTCTGGGACCACTAATTTTCGGGAAGCATGATGGAGGAAATTTTCAGAATCCCAAAAAGGTCTTTCCAGAGTAATACGGAAAGTACGCTGGCTGAACAAACTCATTGGGAAAGTTCTTATACAACAAGCATGACCACTACCCCAGGAAAGTCCATCCCACACGACCTTCTTTGCATGGGTATGGTGTGGGAAATGGATACCTGTTTCATCATCACTGCGACAAGATTCCCCAGCATTATGCGGGACGACTGTAGAATTGAAAGGTTGGCCGAACCAAAAGGATGGGGGATGTTGCCATAATGGCAATAAGCATGGGTGGAATGAGTCCAGCTATGACAACAAGCGGACTAAAAAGCACCTGGACACCACGTGGGATAAAGTAGTGAAGACGTGCCCCCGAAGGCGCCCAACACTACTCCAGAACAGGCACAAAAGACTTGGTTGGAAAACCTAAAAGTTGTGGAATACCGCAGCAGCCACAGCTGGGCTCCCGGTCACGGTCTCCGCCGGGGGAAGGTAACGTGGACGTCTTCGTGAGCTACGGCAGCTGGCACACGCACTGCCCAAAGACATGTCCGAAACGGTGACAGATCTTGCGTGAAGCCCTCTGACGAAACTAACTTCGACCTCACCCTCTCCCACGAGTCGGCCACGAAAAACCTGCGCAACCACACCCTCGATGATGGCGAGGAGGAGGAGGGGTTAGTAACCCAGGGAGACTCAGGCGAACGTGCCCATCACGGCCACTCCGACACGCATCGGCCGCGCCAGCGCAAAGAAACACAGCCCGCTTCCCAACCTCCCGGATAAAGAAGAAGACGGCGCCCTCACACCCAGGCCTCTTCAGGGCCCCTGTGGCCCTTTGGTGCCGTCGTCGCTATTACACTCTCGAAACCCATGCCTGCCCCTAACCCTTCTTCCCCAGATGTATACCCTCTTGAGGACCCGATTTCTCCTTATAATTTCTTTTAGGGCAGTAGAGCGATGGTGATGATAAGGCTTTTGGTGGCTCCGTGTGTCTTTATCAGTTTGAGTACGCAGAGTCGTGGTACGGATCATAATGGGGACGCGTACCAAGCACTCTGTGACGTGCTCGGAAGTGCCGTGAAGAAGTGGATGGACGTGAAGAATCGAAGCAAGGATGACCCACTCCATAAGGCATTGTGGAAGACAATTTTTGGAAAACAGGGTGAACAGGATCTTGAAAAATTGAGAAGAGGGTTGCCCGATGATTATCAGACAGCTGGACAAGGACAGCGCGTTAACTGGTGCGGGAAGCCGCATGATGGGGCGGATCACCCGGGGCAGCGCGAACGCTGGCCCGGCCACTCTGCACCCCATGACCTGGTTTGCCTTTGCACAACTGGAGAGACTTTCTGGCTGACAACTATCCGTGACTCTGGGGCGGACAAACTCTGTGGGCAAGATGCTAAAAATTTTGTGGAGAGCGAAGGGTGGACTGACGGTGACAATGACCTTGAAGATGTAGTAGCACAAATGACAACCACCTGGCTCAACGTCGCCGTGCCATGCCTGAAAGGCGATGGAGGCGCGGGGGATCTAAAGAGTGCACTCCAGAAATTCAAAAAGAATCTCCACCCTTTAGTTGCAGGAGATCCCGCACACCAAATCCTAGGGGAAAGTAACCTCACCAACCACGGAGCTTGTGGCGGAAAACTGGATGATGGTGTATGCGTCACGTACTCGACAAAGGGGAACGAAAAGCCCTGGTGGACAGAGTTGGAACAAGCCCTCGAGAGAGAGGAGAAAAAGAAAAAGCACACTCTGGAAGCCCACACGTCCCCCTTAACGTCGCGACTCTCATCCAGCCATCCTACCGAACCAAAGAGCCCGGACTCCAATGCCTCCACCATGCCCACTCCCGAGAGGCTTCGCAGCAACGCTCCCGTGACACTGCCACCCTCATGGCTCCCCGATGTCGCTTTGGGGCTCTTCTACACATACCTCTCTGCACCCTTAGCTTGCCCCCTCGAAAACATGCCCTCCTCTCCAAGGAATTTATATGCTCCCCATCCTTTCTTTCAGAGACATAAAAAAAGGAAATTTTAGAGAATTCAAATGAAGACCACGTTCCCCGGTATGGTAGAGAGGATTCACGCACATAACGGTAAAGATGCATTCCAGGCACTGGGCATAGTGCAGCGGCATTTTACACACCGCCCATACCATCCCCTCCATCACATCGTGATCCGTCTCATCCAGCTTGAGAAACTCCCGCCACACCTCCCATTCCCGTGGCCCTCAACCCTCCGGCAGCCCTGCATAATAGGTCAACTTCAAGGCCAGCACTCTAAATTGCCACAACAAGCGGGGAAACTCTTTCCATACTTTTTCCCGTCCCTCGGGGTCTCCCACGCATCGCCACGGGTTCCGGGCGAAATCAGTGATACTAAACCGGGAAGTGTACGGAGGCATCCATGGATAGGCGGGCTGCAGAAAAGGGTACAGGCTGATTTTCTTTGGGTCTCCAAAACCTTTTAAGAGCACTTCGACCACATCTTTTTCCATGCTCCATGGGGTGTTATCTTGTTGGGCCATGCCTTCAGGGGAGGGTTTGCCAGACATCGTGACTTCTTCTGGTTAGAGGAAAAGGGGTGGGTTAGGGGAAGAAGGAAAGATAGGATAGCGTGGAGGGGAGTCTTATTTTTAGTCATAAATTGTTTTTAGGGATGTTGTTTTAGATCAATAGAACGACACTGAGGAGCCATGAGGATGGCAGGATTATGGGGGTGCCGCTGGTGAGGTTGAGTCTGCGAAGTTTATCGGTGAGGTTGTCCTTACTGGGTGCTTCGGTCTGGTTTGTGGTTGTGTGTCCGGATATTAAGGCTGCTGATTGGGCTGAATCTTTTCTTTCTGCATCCTCTTGATGTCTGCGTCTTTCTTCCTCTTCGCGTTTTTTTTCTTCTTGGAACTTTTCGTCTTCTATGATGGCCTTTTGCAATTCTACCCACCAGGGCTGTGGTTTTGTAGGATCTGTGCTGTTATAGTACATGACGCATACACCACGAGGAGGAGTTCCCGTACACGCAGTATATGAACCTGGTGTTCCCTCCCCTAGCTGGTATCTATTGGGGTTCGCTTCGTCACCCGGTTTGTGCTCAAGTTTCCCTAAGAAAGTGCCAAGGGCTTTCTTCAGATCTCCACCAGTCCCTCCGTTCAAGCATGATACAGTAACGCCGAACCATGTAGCATTTACGTGATTTTCTCCAAGTTTTTCTTTTCCATCGTCATCCCACCCTTTGCCGTCTGCTGCTCCCAATGTTTGTTTATTCTGCCCACACAGCGTGGTTTCAGTTTCACTACTACTTTCGCTTTCATTTACAGGCCATCCCTTTTCTCCCACCGTGCAAAGACACACCATATCGTGGGGTGCTGAATGGCCAGACCAACGCCGCACATTCTGGTGATTAGTATCGCCACCGTGATGCGGCTGCCCACACCACGCACTCCGAGTACCAGGGTCGCTCTCCACATTCTTATAATCATCTGGCAACTTCTCCTTTAAATGCTTAAGAGCCCCTTCCTCTCTCCCAAACAGCGTCTTCCCTAATGCCTTCTTCATTGGCTCCGAGAGATGCTGTCCTCCATCACCCCATTTTCCCACGGCGGCCTTCAGCAAATCGCAGAGTGCCTTGTGCGCCTCGTGATTATGATCCTCCCCAGAAGTACTCGCAGCCGCTCTTACAAAAACCATAACCACCATCCAAAACCTCATCATCATACTCTATTTACTCACCTTTTACTATCACATCCGGGAAGAGGATTAAGAAACATTTATCCAAAGTCAACGAACAAGACACCATCATTCACAAACAAAAGTCAGCAACCAAACCTCACCCCTCATACCAAATTATTCCTCAATAACATAACATTAAACCCAATCACAAAAATAAGCAAAATAATTCCTGTTCATGATATTAATAATTCTTATCCCAAAACTTTCTTCCAGAGAAGAGCATTATTAGTTGTGAGTACACTTCATCTCGGAGAGAATGTGTTTCCACAGTATTTTATCCATGACAAAGCATCATTCCTTGATGAAACCCATACTCCATCGATTTTGCGTTGTGTCTCAATGTCTTAGAATTTCCCGTTCAATACCACTACCCAACCAATCTTTATTGTCCCTCACTCCTCCTCCATGAAATCGTTAATCCTCGACAGGGGAAACAGCCTTTCCAAGATATCCGCGTACTTCCGAAGATTGATCGAGAAGAGGGACACATTGTCATCGTCAGTACTCCGGTCACTTATCATACTTATTATACTGCTCTCACCATCATCCCAAAAGCTTCCCTCATCCACTGATATGCTGTCATCCGATATGTTGTCCCTCAGAAGGTTGTTGGACATGATTGAATATTATCTCCTTAAGCTTGTTCTCTATTTTGAGAAAAATGAACTGTTGAGGAATATTAATGGGGGAGAAAAATGCACCATTATAAGAGAGGGCGGTTTATTATCAGAGGATCACTGAACAGTCATCACTCATTACAAAATCTAATCCAGTTGACATGCCAACATGGCACACCCTCCCCAGCCCTCTTCCCTCCCAACACACTTCCCTCATTTTTCAGTGATCAATGATCACCTTCGATAAGTTTGTTCTCATTGAGAAACAATTTCTCTCAAACTAACCCTAAGGGGCAATCATCGGGAAATGCATTTGGGGGGATGGAATAATAACCGTGAGGGATTAACTATCCCACTCTCATTACTTGAAGAACTGTTCTCCCCCCCACTAAACCCCTCTCGCACAACACGTGACCACGCTCACCTCCAGAGATAACCTCAAAAAGAGTCATTTTCAAAAATCATCGGGATTGAAAAACAACTTCCCTGGGAGACCTTTTTCTCGATGGCCCGCATTCCTAGAGAAAGGGTGTGAAGAATTTTTTGTATAGCGTCCCACGGTGTTTTAGTGAATCCCTCCCCGAAATAAGATCACCATGAGGAATAGAAACGCCATGAGAATCAGATCAAAAGCGACAAAGTTCCACATTCCACCATGGGTGAACCACCAGTGCGGCATCACTTCCACTTCCTTGTTGGGGTTTTTAGAAAAAAAAGAAAGTTGGGAGAAAATGCAATCTGGAGAGGAATATTGGTAGATGAGTAGTCAGCATGGATGCTAACCGTTTTAGGAAATGAAGATGGGATGGTGGTGGGCATGGGTGATCGTTTTATCTCCCACTTATTCTCCCTCTAAAAGGACACGCGCCATTATCATTGTTTATCCCCTGGATCACCCTTCCCGAAAATAAAATATAAAGAGAGAATGTATTTCTAGCTGTATACTAATTTTACAACAACATGTTTTTCCGAAAAAAATTGATCATGGAAATAAAATTTGTATGTTTCATAACCCACACAATTGTTGTGGAGAAACTGGAATATGAACGAGATACCCGACGGTGGAATAGGGGACCTGGATGAGCGAAGCTGTTGTTTCGAGCAAAACGACACCCTGGTAGGGTTGGTATTGAGGTACAGGTGGTGGCCTCCTGCACCGATGCCAGATCTCCTCGTCGATGGCTTCCAGGGGTGTTTCATCCATGTCGATGTAAATTTTCCATGAATCCCAGTGCCACTGCGTCCATGTTTCTCTGGGCCCAAAATGTCGTACAAGCGGGGTAGCCCATTTTCTAAACTTCCACAACAGATAGGGAAGGTACTGCCATAAACTGTCACACACATTCGCTTCGGGTATGCAGTGTCGAGGGTTTCTTACATAATCACCCAATGTGAAACAAATGAGGTCTATGGTGATGCCGGCTAACACGGGTCTTAGAAACCAGTACAAATTAATCAGGTTGGGGGATGTGACACCTTCCAACAATACTTCCGCGACATCTCGTTCCATGCTCCAGGGAATGGTCCTTGGGGAGGTGATGGTATAGAATGACATGTGAATCTGGATTACTGCTTTCTCTAAAGGGAGAAGGAAATAGTGGATAAAGAAGACATCACTGAGGGCAATGTTTCTTATGGTTAGGAATTCTGCTGCATCGTGATGTAGTTGGTTATTGTATTGGAGTGTTATTATTTTTCTCTTATTTCTCTTATTGTAAGAGCAGCGCCCATGCCAGGAGGCTGTGACGCTGGCTCCGAGTGGCACTGTCTGTCTTCTCGTTTTCGTCTGGGTTGGGATGTTGTGCCAGTGGGGAATCATCCGTGTTGTCCTCATGTTCTAATTGTGTATTTGCCTTCACCTTCTCATACAACTCTCGGGCGCGATTGAGGAGTGTGGTGAGCTGATGCTGCCATGAGGCTGTTTCGGTGTTGAGTTGGTCGATGAGTTGGAGGCCTTCTTTAAATTTCTTTAGCCAGGCAATGTTTTGCTCCTGGTGGTGGTTGCCGTAGAAGACGCAGCTTCCACTGCCAACATCGACCCTGCTGGCGGTGCTAGCTGCCTTTTTCCCGTTGCAGTGGAAGTTAGTGTCTCTGTTTGTGCTCACAGCAGTTCCAAGCATACCGTGTTTTGGAACGGTTGTTGAGTTATTGAGTTTAACAACCCCCCACACTTTAACTTTTTCCAGAAAATCATGATAAAGAGAATATCCGTCCTGTGTTGATGTCACGCCCTGTTTGGAAAACTTTGCGCATCCGTCTTTAACCTCTTCCCACATGGTAACTGGGGAGACTAGTTTCCCACCCTCCCAATGTGAGTCTCTACCGTTGCCAACACTCACCCCGCATACCTTGGCTACCCCTCCGTCATCCTCTTTATGTTGTGCGCAAAGACAGAAAAAATCCACAACGAGGTTCTTGCCTGCACTTTCTCCTTTTTTCTCTGGACTGTTGCTTCCACAAGCAGCGATACGTTTCTGCACTACTTCCAACGCTTCGTGTGATAGATCTTCTTTTCCATTCTTACCAAAAATGACTTGGTTGAAAGCATGCCTTGCACTTTCCTCTTGTCCCTCTGGATTGACCTTTTTAATTCCATCCAAAAGTTTGTGGGCCTCTTGAGAAATACCAATGAGCTGTGTTTGAGCGGACTTTGTCTCTTCGCTTTGGGTATTGACTCTTTCTTTCCCGTTGGCCGCAGCACTGAGCGCGTTGATATCTTCAACCATTTTCTGATACTCCATCGTGTCCACGGGCTTGATCGGAGGATGGTTAGCCACATTATAGATCTTGCAGAGGAGCTCATAGGGTTTAACATTATCCTTTTCATTCACAGTAGGACTCGCTTCTGCTTTTACCCTCCACTCTCTCACCCAGCCTCCCATGACCACCATCATCACCATCAACAATTTCATCATCTTTTCCTTATAACCTTTCTCAAAGAAAACACAGTATAGGAGAGTAATTCATCCCCACCCATGAGGAGCGCACAAAAAAAACGTATCAAGGGAACATAATTTCAGAAAACATATCTTTATAAGGAGGTACCAGGTTCTTGGAGGTGAGGCATGGGAAGTGGCCCCGGGTATCCAATCGGGTACGGCGCTTCCAGGAACCCACGGTTTTGCGGTGGCATGCGACAGACTGCCCATACCATCCCCTCCATGATATCCGGGTCCGTCTCATCCAGCTTGAGAAACTCCCGCCACACCTCCCATTCCCGTGGCCCTCAACCCTCCGGCAGCCCTGCATAATAGGTCAACTTCAAGGCCAGCACTCTGAATTGCCATAACAAGCGGGGGAACTCTTGCCATACTTTTTCCCGTCCCTCGGGGTCTCCCACGCATCGCCACGGGTTCCGGGCGAAATCTATCAAACTGTACCGGGAAGTGTACGGAGGCATCCATGGATAGGCGGGCTGCAGAAAGGGGTACAGGCTGATTTTCTTTGGGTCTCCCAGGTTTTTTAATAGTACTTCCACCACATCTTTTTCCATGCTCCATGGGGTGTTATCTTGTTGGGCCATGCCTTCAGGGGAAGGGTTTTTAGGCATTGTCACTTCTTCTGGTTAGGGGAAAAAGGGAATGGTTAGGGGGATGATTTTGGGAAAGATAGGATAGAATGAAGGGGAGTCATATTTGTGTTTAGGAGGGAATTGTTTTTAGGGATGTTTTTTTAGATCAATAGGATGGCACCAAGGAGCCATGAGGATGGCAGGGATATGGGGGTGCCGCTTTTCATGTTTAGCTTGCGTATTGTGTCGGTGAGGTTGTCCTTGTGGGGTTGCTCGGTCTGGTCGTTCGTCTGGGGTCCGGATTTAAAGGCTTCGGTTTTTGGTGAATCTTGTTGTGCTTCCTCTTTCTGTTTGCGTCTTTTGTCTTCTTCGCGTCTTTTTTCTTCTTGGAACTTCTCTTCTTCTGGGATGGCATTTTCCAGGTTCTCCCACCAGGGCATGGGGGATGTGGCGTTGAAATATGCAGCACACACACCAAGTTTAGGAGACCCCGTACACGCGTTATAGTCTGATTTAGTAACATTATTTTCTCCTAGGGTGTACCTATTGGGATGCACACCTTCCTGTGGCTTGTGTTGCAGTTTACCTAAGAACTCATTCAGGGCTTGTTTTAAATCTATTGCATTCTCACCTGTTAAGCATGGTACAGTGACATTGGTCCACGTGGCTTCTATTTGTTCTTCTCCTTCTTTTCCACTGCCACCCCAACCTTTATCTCCTTCAGCTTTCAAAGCAGTTTTATCTTTCCCACACAGTGTTGTGCCACTGTGGCTGCTGCTATTTATCGGGTACCCGCCATCCCCCGGTGTGCAAAGGCAAACCAAGCCATGGGTTGCTGATTGGCCTGACCAAGGCCTCCCTCGCTGTTTATGTATATTATCGTCAAACGGTTGTCCGCACAAGAATCCGCGGTCAGCGTCACCACTTCCCACTTCCTCGTAACCAGCAGGAACATGTTCCTTTAAAGTTAGGAGACTTCCCCCACTCTTGTTTCCAAAAATAGTTTGGTGTAATGCTTCTTTCAATGCGTCACTTAAAGTGTTACTCTGCAGTTTAGCCACCGCAGCCTTAACCACATCGCAGAGTGCCTTGTGCCTGTCTCTATTATGATCCTTCACATCACCATTGGCATTCACACACATGACCACCATCATCACCATCAAGAATTTCATCATCCTTTCCATCCACCCTTTCACTATCAAAACAGAAGAAAAATCTTCAAAAAGAAGGAGCAATACCAAGCAAAGGAGATCCAATACACCATCATACACAAATACATCTCCGCAACAAAAGAACAACACCCCACCCCCAAACTCACTAGCACGAGAAACACCAGTTAATATAGATCCATATTCTCAAACAACACCCAAAATAGTTTCCAGAGAAATTTATTCCAGTTAGATAATTTATCATTTCCGGTAGAGTGGATTAACAGCAGAGGATCCATGATTAAGCATCACTTTTCCATAAACATTCAATATCATGAGATGAACATATGCCATACTCTATTCATCACTCCTTACCGGATGCCATTCCACAAAAATGCTCGTCGCCCCTCACTCCTCCTCCACTCAACTCCTCTCGCATCACACGTAACCACGCTCTCCTCCATCGATAACCCCAGAAAGAGTCATTTCCACCAGTCATCGGGATTCACAAACAACTTCCCTGTGACACCCTTTCCTCGATCGCCTGCCTTCCTATGGAAACGGTGTAAAGAATTTTTTGAATCTTGTCCCACACTGTATTAGTGAATCCCTCCCCGACATAAGATTACCATGAGGAATAGAAACGCCATGAGAATCAGATCAAAAGCGACAAAGTTCCACATTCCACCATGGGTGAACCACCAGTGCGGCATCACTTCCACTTCCTTGTTGGGGTTTTTAGAAAAAAAAGAAAGTTGGCAGAAAATGAAATCCAGAGAGGAAGATTGGTAGATGAAGGCGTGGAAGGGATGCTAACCGTTTTATGAAATGAAGATGGGATGGTGGTGGGCACGGGTGATCGTTTTATCTTCCCCACTTATTCTCCTCTAAAAGGACAGGTGGCCATCCTGTTTATCTATTTGATTACCCTCCCCGAAAATGAAATATAAAGAGAGAATGTATCTCTTACTGTCTACTAATTTTACACCAGCATGTCTTGAAAATAAATTGTTCATGAGAATAGAATTTGTTTGTTTTATAGCCCACGGAATTGTTGGGGAGAAAGTGGAATAGGAACGAGGTAGCTCACGGTGGGATACGGGACTTGTATGAAAGAGGGTGTCGCTTCAACCAAAACCACACCCTGGTAGGGTTGGTACTGAGGTACAAGTGGTGGCCTCCTGCACCGACTCCAGATCTCCTCGTCAATGGCTTCCAGGGGCGTTTCATCCATGTCGATGTAAATTTTCCATGAATCCCAGTGCCACTGCGTCCATGTTTCTCTGGGCCCAAAATGTCGTACAAGCGGGGTAGCCCATTTTCTAAACTTCCACAACAGATAGGGAAGGTACTGCCATAAACTGTCACACACATTCGCTTCGGGTATGCAGTGTCGAGGGTTTCTTACAAAGTCACCAAGGGTGAAACGAATGAGGTCTATCGTGAGGCCGGCTAACACGGGTCTCAGGAACCAATACAAATTGATTCTATCCTTGGACGTGACGCCTTCCAACAATACTTCCGCGACATCTCGTTCCATGCTCCAGGGAATGGTCCTCGGGGAGGTGATGGTATACAATGACATGGGTAATCTGGATTACCGCTTTCTCTAAAGGGAGAGAAGAATCAGTGAAGAAAAGAAGACATCACTGAGGGCAATTTTTCCTTATGGTTTAGAAATTCTGCTGCATCGTGATGTAGTTGTTTATTTTATTGGAGTGTTATTGCTTTTCTCTTAGTTCCCTTATTGTAAGAGCAGCGCCCATGCCAGGAGGCTGTGACGCTGGCTCCGCGTGGCACTGTCGGTGTTCTCGTTTTCGTCTGGGTTTGGATGTTGTGCCAGTGGGGAATCATCCGTGTCGGCCTCTTCTAGTTGTGAATCTGCCTTGACCTTCTCATACAACTCTCGGGCGCGATTGAGGAGTGTGGTGAGCTGGTGCTGCCATGAGGCTGTTTCGGTGTTGAGTTGGTCGATGAGTTGGAGGCCTTCCTTGAATTTCTTTAGCCAGGCAATGTTTTCTTCCAGGTGGTGGTTGCCGTAGAAGACGCAGCTTCCACTGCCAACATCGACCCTGCTGGCGGTGCTAGCTGCCTTTTTCCCGTTGCAGTGGAAGTTAGTGTCTCTGTTTGTGCTCACAGCAGTTCCAAGCATACCGTGTTTTGGAACGGTTGTTGAGTCTTTGAGTTTAACAACCCCCCACACTTTAACTTTTTCCAGAAAATCATGATAAAGAGAATATCCGTCCTGTGTTGATGTCACGCCCTGTTTGGAAAACTTTGCGCATCCTTTTTTGACGTCATCCCACATAGTTGCTATAGGGTAAAGCTTCCGCCCCCAACCTGCGCCATCACCACTGCCAACACTCACTCCGCATACCCTGTCGACCCACTCGTTATCCTCGTCATGTTTTGCACAAAGACAGAAGAAATCTACAACGAGGTTCTTGCCAGCACTCTTGCCTTTTTTTTCTTTGCCACCACAAGCAGCCATACGACTGGGATCTACTTCCAACGTCCCGTGGGATAGATCCCCCTCTTTTCCATTCTTACCAAAAATAACCTGGTTGAATGCATGCCTTGCCCTTTCTACTTCTCCCTCTGGATTGACCCTTTTAATTTCTTCCAAAATTTTTTTTGCATCTCGACTGACACCAATGAGCTGTGTTTGAGCGGACTTTGTCTCTTCGCTTTGGGTGTTGATTCTTTCTTTCCCGTTGGCCGCAGCACTGAGCGCGTTGATATCATCGACCATTTTCTGATACTCCTTTGTGTCCACGGGCTTGATCGGAGGATGGTGGGCCACATTATAAATCTTGCAGAGTAGCTCATAGGGTTCACGATTGTCGTTTTCCTTAACATATTCTTCGCCATTAGCCATTACTCTCCCCTCTCTCACCCAGCCTCCCATGACCACCAAACACAACATAAATAATTTCATCTTGTTTTTTCCCTTATAACCCTTTTCTAATAAACAACAGGATAGCAGAGTAGTTCATTCCTGCCCAATTTTATTACACACAAAACACATAATAAAACAAACAAATTCTTGAAGAACAGATATCTTTATAAGGAGGTACCAGGCTCTTGGACGTGAGGCATGGGAAGGGGCCCCGGGTATCCAATCGGGTACGGCGCTTCCAGGAACCCACGGGTTTGCGGTGGCATTTTACACACTGCCCATACCATCCCCTCCATGATATCATGGTCCGTCTCATCCAGCTTGAGAAACTCCCGCCACACCTCCCATTCCCGTGGCCCCCAACCCTCCGGCAGCCCTGCATAATAGGTCAACTTCAAAGCCAGCACTCTAAATTGCCATAACAAGCGGGGGAACTCTTGCCATACTTTTTCCCGTCCCTCGGGGTTTCCCACGCATCGCCACGGGTTCCGGGCAAAATCAATCAAACTGTACCGAGAAGTGTACCGAGGCATCCATGGATAGGCGGGCTGCAGAAAGGGGTACAAGCTGATTTTCTTTGGGTCTCCAAGGTTTTTAAAGAGTACTTCCACCACGTCTTTTTCCATGCTCCATGGGGTGTTATCTTGTTGGGCCATGCCTTCAGGGGAGGGTTTGCCAGACATTGTGACTTCTTCTGGTTGAGAGGGAAAAGGAATGGGATAGGGGAAGAAGGAAAGATAGGATAGTGTAGAGCGAGGCATATTTATGTGTTGTGTGTGGTTAATTGTATTTTTGGGAAGATGTTCTTTTAGATCAAAAGAGCGGCACTGAGGAGCCATGAGGTTGGCATGGATATGGGTGTGCCGCTTTTCATGTGGAATTTGTGCATCGTGTCGGTGAGGTTGGCATTGTGTTGTTGCTCGGTCTGGTTGGCTGTAGGGGATCCGGATTTTAAGGCTTCTGCGTGTGGTTCATCAGTTTTTTGTTCTCTCTCATTCTGTTTGCGCTTCTCTTCTTCGCGTTTCTTTTTTTCTTCTTGGAACTTTTCTTCTTCTGGGAGGGCATTTTGTAGTTCCACCCACCAGGGCGTTGGGTATCTTGTTGTCGTAGCGTTGAAGTAGGCAACACAGACTCCATATTTTTCCGACCCTGTGCACGCTTTATAGTCATCTTTAGTTGCGTCTCCCTCCCCTAATTGGTACCTATTTGAGTAATATGCACCCGACTTATTTACAAGTTTACTTTTGAAGGTTTCTAGAGCTTCTTTCAAATCTTTCCCTAGCTCTTCTTTCAAGCATGGTAAAGTGACCCTCGACCACGTTACTGTTACATGGGTATTTCCTTCATGTCTGGTGTAGCCCCACCCCTGCTTATCGCTTGCCCCTGAAGCGTCTTTGTCCTGCCCACACAGCTTCTCAATTCCATTGTTGCTTTCATTTAATGGCCACCCCTTTTCTCCCACCGTGCAAAGACAGAGCAGGTCGTGGGGTGCTGAATGGCCGGACCAACGAAGCGGGGCATTAATAAACTCTGCCGCTTCATACGGCTGACCGCACCAGTTTCCGCGTGAATCGGGGGTATTTTCCACACCATTGTAGTCTTCTGGCAATCCTTTTAAATCACCCACCTTTCCTCCGGTCTCTTTTCCAAAAATCGTCTTCGCCAATGCCTTCTGAAGTGGCACTGATAGGTGCTGTCCTCCATCTCCCCACTTGCCCACGGCAGCCTTCAGCAAATCGCAGAGTGCCTGGTGTGCGTCGTGATTATGATCCTTTTTCTTCTCCGCAGTAGCATTGGCCACCCCAAAAATGACCACAATCACGAAAAATAAAACTTTCATCATCCTCTCACCGAAATCCCTAAACTATATCTACTATTCCTCTCTTTTTCAAAACACGAAGAACAAAATTTGAAAGTGACACAACATGCACAAACACCACTTTCAAATCGAAGAACACCTCTCCCATCACATAACCACCCATTCCGTACAACCAAACCCCTCACAATAACCTCGAAAAAATCACGTTCATTGCCATTGTCATCTTACAAATAAAGTTTTTCCCAGAGAAGAATGTTTTTTGAGAAGCGGACTTGTGATTCTGGATCGAGAGTACTTCAACAACAGAAGGCCCATGACCAACCATCAGTCACAACGAACCCAATACTCCATGGATATTTTGTTATAGCATACTGTCTTAAACCATTCCCATCTCGTGACATTCCCCAACTAACATTTATTACCCCTCACTCCTCCTCCCTGAAATCGTTAATCCTCGACAGTGGGAACAGCCTTTCCAAGAACTCGGCGTACTTCCGGAGATTGATCGAGAAGAGGGACACACTGTCACCGTCAGTATCCTCCAGAGTGTCGTCACTTATGATGCTCTCACCATCATCCCAAAAGCTTCCCTCATCCACTGATATGCTATCGTCCGACATGTTGTCCCTCTCAAGGTTGTCGGACATAGTTGAATATTCTCTCCTTAACCTTGTTTCTTATTTTAAGAAAAATGAATTGGGAGAGGAATATCCAATGGGGGGAGAAATGCACCATTATAAGACATGGTGGTACAACAATAGGGGATCATTGACCATCCATCACTCACTGAGTAACAGTAGTCCCATGACAAACATATATGGCACCCCTCCTCCCACTCCCCTTCCCCCCCTGAAACAACACATTTTCCCTCATTCCTCGATGATCAATGATCACCTTCGATAAGTTCGTTCTCATAGAGAAACAATTTCTCTCAAACTAACCCTAAGGAACAATCATCGGGAAATGCATTTGGGGGGGAAGGAATTTTGAGCGTAAGGGGCTAACTATCCCCCACTCATTACTTGAAGAACTGTTCTCCCCCTCCCCTCACCCACTCTCCTCCTCAAATCAACTCCTCTCGCATAACACGTAATCCCGCTCTCCTCCTGAGATAACCTCAAAAAGAGTCATTTTCACCAATCATCGGGATTCGAAAACAACTTCCCTGGGATACCCTTTTCTCGATGGCCAGCATTCCATAGGGAGGGGGTGAGGAATTTTTTGTATTTTGTCCCACGGTGTTTTAGTGCATCCCTCCCCGAAATAAGATCACCACGAGAAATACAAACGCGACAACTATGAGGGCAAAGCGAAAACGTTCCACATTCCACCATGGGTGAACCACCAGCGGGGCATAACTTGTAATTCCTTGTTGAGGTTTCTAGAAAAAAAAGAAAAGTGAGACGAAAATGAAATCGAGAGAGGAAGATTGGTAGATGAATAGCCAGCATGGATGCTAACCGTTTTATGAAATGAAGATGGGATGGTGGTGGGCACGGGTGGTCCTTTTATCTCACTCACTTGTTATCCATCTAAAAGGACACGCGCCATTATCATTGTTTATCTCCTGGATTACCCTTCCCCAAGAAACTGAGAACCGTTCACTCCCTCCCATGATAATCACCAACAAAGAAGCAAACGGGCTCTTCTGGAGGAGGCATGGGAATGGGTCCGGTGCATCTCGGGGCTTTGAAGAAGCGTCACCATGTGGAGGGGGAGAAGGTGTGGTGGTACAAGAAGGTTGAAGTGTCCTCTCATATTCATGAGCGTCGAGTGACACGTCCAATAAAATTCACAAATGTTCCATCCTATGGACATCCCTTCCCACTTCTCACCTCCTTCGTGGTCGTTTGGCCTTCCTTCTTAGCCCGCCCTTTCCTTCCCTTACCTCTTGGAGGAGTGGGCTTCTTCGGGTGAACCTTCTTCGGCGGTCGATGGCGAAGGGCTTCTTCAAGCGCCTCGATTAATATGGCGAGGGCGAGGGGTCCGATATCCACAAGGGAGCCATGCTGTTGCCAATCCTCCAGAGTGACAATATTCGCCATGTTCAGTTGTACGATGTCCCTTGCGAGTTGCCTCGTCATGGTGCTGACGTGATCCATCAAATGGGTATCAATATGCTCTCGCGTGGCTTTGTTAGGGATATAGTACTCCGGATTTTCCAGAAACTGCCGCATGGTCACGGACGGGTGGCGGTGCATGCCGTAGGGGTCGTCGAAGTAGATGTTGAAAAAGTTCAGGGCATGGACGGTCCGCCAATCCTCACGCACGGCATCCAAGACAGAGTGGACGGTGGTTCGCATGGTCCACGGATTTGTTATCGGGTTGTCTTCTTGAGTGGTTTCCACGGTTAATTTTTATTGGGTTTTCTGGAAAAAGATAGGGTAAGGTGTGGAAAAGGAAGATAATGTGGAGGATAGTCTTATTTATGGGAAGGATTGCTGTGTTTTGTGGAGAGGGTTTTCTTAGAAAAAGAAGACAGCACTGTGAAGCCAGAAAGGCTGGGGTAGGAACGAGCCGTCGTCATGGTGGGGGGTGGCCTTGACAGGTTCCGCGGATTTTTCGGTGGATTGTTTGCTGGTGGTGCTTTGTCGTTTTCTCCTTGGGCGTGGGGGTTTGGAGAGGTGTTGGGGTTCGGTGTTTGGAGCAGATTCCTCTTCCTCTTCCTCCTCACTTTCTTGCTCGTCGTCCTGTTCGTGGCCTGAAAGGTCTTCGTGGTTCTGGAAGACTGTTTGTGTTGTTTTTAGAGACCTCTCTTGTTTCTTACTAGCCTCGTTGATTTCCTTGATGCCTTCTATAATTTTTTCGGCCCATGGGATATTCGGCTCCTTATCAGACTTTGGCTTATATGTCACACAGGCGTTTTCAGCATTCGACCCATCGCAGTGCCTGTTTGTAGTAGTGCCGCTCCCTAAATAATAACCGTCTTTGTTTGTGCTTTGTTGAGCTTTATCCTTTATTCCTTTCACAGCATTTTCTAAGTTTTCCAATTCTACTGTAGTGTTGTTTTCCGTGCACGTTTTGTTGATTTCGCTCCATACTTTCTGAAACAAGTTCTGTTCGTGACCACCACTATTAAACCCGCCAGTCCAAATGCCATTATTCTCTATATTGTTCCCCAACCCGCACAAGTCTTTCTTGCCGCTCCCAGGGACACAAAGACACAAAAGCGTTCCCATAAGGCTGTTTCCGAAGCAGCCGTTCTCGTCTGTTGTTTGGTAACCCCCTTCAATATGTGAACAATATTGACTCCTTGAATACATGCTCAACCCACAGTAACCCGTAAAGCGACCGTAATCATTAAAGCGCGCCCTCCTATTTTCTCCATAAAGAGCCTCTTCCAGATGTTTTTTAGCCTCGCTCTCTTTATACTTCTCCATAAGCAATCTCACACCACTTGTAATATTGCAGAGTTTTCTAAACACCTCTTCATTGCTCCCCTCCACATGCCCTCCTCCAATTCCCAAAACAAACAAAACCAACAACACCCTCCGCCACATTTTCAATTCCATCCCCACTCCAAACGAATTCCCAAGTCTACAATTTCCTACGACACCTTAGAATTTCTTACAATCATGGAAGACAGAGCATTATAAAACGAAAAGAAGCACGTCCCTCTAAATCATTACGATGGCCCCTCAAGCTAACCCTGGCAAAAAAAAATTATAGTAGGGTTAGAAAAACTGTACACCCAATAAAATATAGAAAACAATTTTCCCATGCATTCCATACAGATGGGGAACATGTGGTGAAGATTGTGTCGATTATGGACCAGCTGCATATAAGTGCACCACTCCACGAAAGCAGACAACCACAAGCGCAAAACCCATGAGGGCGAAGCATAGCCGCTCCAAATATTAGCGATAGGGTACAACAAGCGTAAGGGTCTACCTGTCGAGTGGGGGTGGGGGGTTAGGGTTAGGGTTGAAGCATCTGGTGAAATATACATCAGCTGGAAAGCGAGAGGGTCTAGATGATCGAGAGGGTTTAACAAGCGTAAGGGTCCAACAAGCGTAAGGGTCCAACAAGCGTAAGGGTCCAACAAGCGTAAGGGTCCAACAAGCGTAAGGGTCTAACAAGCGTAAGAGTCTTCCTGTAGAGTGGGGGTGGGGGGGTTAGGGTTAGGGTTAGGGTTGGAGCATCTTTTAAAATATACACTAGCTGGAAAGCGCGAGGGTCTAGATGATCGAGAGGGTTTAACAAGCGTAAGGGACAAACAAGCGAGAGGGACTAACTATCCCCCTCCCCTCTCTCACTGTACCACTCTCCCCCTCCACTCAAACACATATTGGACCACTCTCCTCTTCCACTCAACTCCCCTCGCATAACACGTGGCCACCCCCTCCTCCATTGATAACCACAATAAGAGCCATTTTCAAAAATCATCAGGATTACCAAAAAAATATCTCCCCTCGGACACCCTTTTCTCGATGTCCTGCCTTCCTAGGGAAGGGTGTGAAGAATTTTTTGTATCGCGTCCCACGGTGTTTTAGTGCAGCCCTCCACGAAATAAGATCACCACAAGAAATGCAAACGCCATGAGAATCAGACCAAAAGCGAAAAAGTTCCACATTCCACCATGGGTGAACCACCAGCGGGGCATCACTTCGAATTCCTTGTTGGGGTTTTTAATAAAAAGAAGAGTGGGAAGGAAATGAAATCGAGAAACAAATATTGGTAGATGAATAGCCAGCATGGATGGATGCTAACCGTTTTATGAAATGAAGATGGGATGGTGGTGGGCACGGGTGATCGTTTTATCTCCCCCACTTATTATCCCTCTAAAGGACACGCGCCATTATCAATGTTTATCTCCTTGATCACCCTTCCGGAAAATAAAATATAAAGAGAGAATGTATTTCTAGCTGTATACTCATTTTACACCAGCATGTCTGTTTGAAAACAACTTGATCATGAAATAAAATTTGCATTTTTTATAACCCATGCCATGCTCGAGGGGAAATTGGAATGTGAACGAGATAGCCTACAGTGGGATAGGGGACCTGGATGAACGAAGCTGTCGGGTCTAAATATACTTCTCCCCTCCCATAACTATGAGAAATGTTCTCCCACTTTCCCCAACCGACACTTCTCCCCTCTAGCTCCTTTTCTGCCTTCCTTAAACAAAAGATGGGAATAGAGGAGAAGGATAAGATAGAGGGGCATCTTTTTCATTTGGGATGTAGAAGGGCAGTTTTCAGTTAGTGTTTTAGATGAAGGCGAGGGCACTGAGGAGCCATGTACATGGCGAGATTATGGGGGTGCCGCTCGTGTCCTCTATCGTTGCTATTGGAGTAGAGATGTTTTCTTGATTGTTTTGGTCGTTCTCTTCGGAGGAATGTGCTGCAGATTTTACGGCAGCGAAACGAGGTTCATGTTGTGGTTGGGATGTGTGTTGGTGTTGAGATTTTATGTGCTTGTGCTCCTCTTGTTTTCGTTCTTCCTCTTCTTGTTTCTTTTTTTGTTCTTCTTTTTTCTCCTCTGTCTTGAGTGCGTTTCCCAAGTCCAACCACCATGGCATGGGATAATTCTTTGCCGTGGTGTTGTAGTACGTAACACAGATTTTCTCGTATCCACTGCACGGGTAGTCATCACCACTTTGACCCTCTCCCAGTTGATACCTATCTGTGTGTTCTCCCCTAGGACCCTGTTTACCCAGTTTCCCAAGAAAATCCTCCAGTGCTTCACTCAAACCTTTTTCACTAACATTTCTCTCCAAGCACTTTTGAGTGACATTTGCCCACGTGGCATTTATTTGTTGTATCCCATCACCACTGCTAGCCCAGCCGCGAATGTCGTCTCCCAAATCTTCTTTAGGTTGTCCACACAACTTTGTAGAAGTACCGCTGCCACTCCGAGCGTTTTTAAATGGATGTCCGTCTTGCCCCGTTGTGCACAGACAAAGCAAGTCGTGCGGAGCGGAATGGCCTGGCCAACGCAGGTTATTTTCTCCTGTATCACCTTCCTTTGGGAGTCCGCACCAGTGGAGACGGAGTGGAAGCTTATCTTTCACCTTTTCGTAATCATTAGGGACCCCACCTTTTAAATCATCTATTCTCCCACCATTCTCGTTTCCAAAAAGTGTCTTCCCCAAAGCTCTTTTTAGTGGATCTGTACTCTCTCTAGTCTTCACCTCTTCCCACTTATTTACTGCAGCCATCAACAAGTTGCAAAGACGTGCGTGTTCTTCTTTATTATGCTCCTTTCCCACAGAAGCACTACTGCTGCTGCTTGAACCCGATACAAAGACAACCGCCACCGCCATCATCATCCATTTCATCATCAGCCTCAACATCCTCTCTATACAGTATCTCTCCCTCTATCTGAAAACAAAAAGAATCTTGGAAGAAGAGGCACTTCCCTTCAAAGGGAAACCAAACAAACATCACACAAAAACAATCACCCATCGCAAACCACTTATCCCAACTACACATTCATTAAAAACAAATCCCACAATAACCACGGCAAATCCACGTTCATACGCTTCCAATTCTTCTGCAAATTATTCCAGCAGATGAGTATTATAGCAGGTGAGAACTTACCACTTTATACACAATGTGGTTCATCAACACAGGATCACTTGACAAACATCATTCATGAGAAAAACACAACAGCTGGAGAATGTGTGTTGTACCATAATGCCTTCATCATCCATACCGAATGCCATCCCCCAACACCTTTTTGCTGCCCCTCACTCCTCCTCCTCCCTGAAATCGTTAATCCTCGACAGTGGAAACAGCCTTTCCAAGATATCCGCGTACTTCCTCAGATTGATCGAGAAGAGGGATACACTGTCATCGTCAGTACTCCGGTCACTTATCATACTTATTATACTGCTCCCACCATCATCCCAAAAGCTTCCCTCATCCACTGATATGCTGTCATCTGAAATGTTGTCCCCTGAAATGCTTTCCGGCATGATCGAAAATTCTCTCCGTAACCCTTATCCCTTTTTTGAGAAAATGAATTCTTGAGGAATATTCAATGGGGGGAAATAATCTTCTAGAAGAGAGGGTGGTTTATTATCAGAGGATCACTGAACAATCACCACTCACACCAAAATAAATTCCCATGACAAACATATATGGCACCCTCTCCCACTCCCCCTCTTCCCCCCAAAACATTTTCCCTCATTCATCGGTGATCAACGATCACCTTCGATAAGTTCATTCTCATAGAGAAATAATTTCTCTCAAACTAACCCTAAGGGACAATCATCGGGAAATGCATTTGGGGGGGATGGGATACTGACCGAGAGGGTCTATCTATCCCCCCTCCCAAACATATTGACCCACTCCCCCTCTTCCACTAAACTCTCCTCGCATAACACGTAATCCCGCTCTCCTCCATTGATAATATCAACAAGAGTCATTTTCACCAATCATCGGGATTCGAAAACAACTTCCCTGGGATACCCTTTTCTCGATGGCCAGCATTCCATAGGGAGGGGGTGAGGAATTTTTTGTATTTTGTCCCACGGTGTTTTAGTGCATCCCTCCCCGATATAAGATCACCACGAGAAATACAAACGCGACAACTATGAGGGCAAAGCGAAGAAGTTCCACATTCCACCATGGGTGAACCACCAGCGGGGCATAACTTGTAATTCCTTGTTGAGGTTTCTAGAAAAAAAGAAAAGTGAGACGAAAATGAAATCGAGAGAGGAAGATTGGTAGATGAATAGCCAGGATGGATGCTAACCGTTTTATGAAATGAAGATGGGATGGTGGTGGGCACGGGTGGTCCTTTTATCTCACTCACTTGTTATCCATCTAAAAGGACACGCGCCATTATCATTGTTTATCTCCTGGATTACCCTTCCCCAAGAAACTGAGAACCGTTCACTCCCTCCCATGATAATCACCAACAAAGAAGCAAACGGGCTCTTCTGGAGGAGGCATGGGAATGGGTCCGGTGCATCTCGGGGCTTTGAAGAAGCGTCACCATGTGGAGGGGGAGAAGGTGTGGTGGTACAAGAAGGTTGAAGTGTCCTCTCATATTCATGAGCGTCGAGTGACACGTCCAATAAAATTCACAAATGTTCCATCCTATGGACATCCCTTCCCACTTCTCACCTCCTTCGTGGTCGTTTGGCCTTCCTTCTTAGCCCGCCCTTTCCTTCCCTTACCTCTTGGAGGAGTGGGCTTCTTCGGGTGAACCTTCTTCGGCGGTCGATGGCGAAGGGCTTCTTCAAGCGCCTCGATTAATATGGCGAGGGCGAGGGGTCCGATATCCACAAGGGAGCCATGCTGTTGCCAATCCTCCAGAGTGACAATATTCGCCATGTTCAGTTGTACGATGTCCCTTGCGAGTTGCCTCGTCATGGTGCTGACGTGATCCATCAAATGGGTATCAATATGCTCTCGCGTGGCTTTGTTAGGGATATAGTACTCCGGATTTTCCAGAAACTGCCGCATGGTCACGGACGGGTGGCGGTGCATGCCGTAGGGGTCGTCGAAGTAGATGTTGAAAAAGTTCAGGGCATGGACGGTCCGCCAATCCTCACGCACGGCATCCAAGACAGAGTGGACGGTGGTTTGCATGGTCCACGGATTTGTTATCGGGTTGTCTTCTTGAGTGGTTTCCACGGTTAATTTTTATTGGGTTTTCTGGAAAAAGATAGGGTAAGGTGTGGAAAAGGAAGATAATGTGGAGGATAGTCTTATTTATGGGAAGGATTGCTGTGTTTTGTGGAGAGGGTTTTCTTAGAAAAAGAAGACAGCACTGTGAAGCCAGAAAGGCTGGGGTAGGAACGAGCCGTCGTCATGGTGGGGGGTGGCCTTGACAGGTTCCGCGGATTTTTCGGTGGATTGTTTGCTGGTGGTGCTTTGTCGTTTTCTCCTTGGGCGTGGGGGTTTGGAGAGGTGTTGGGGTTCGGTGTTTGGAGCAGATTCCTCTTCCTCTTCCTCCTCACTTTCTTGCTCGTCGTCCTGTTCGTGGCCTGAAAGGTCTTCGTGGTTCTGGAAGACTGTTTGTGTTGTTTTTAGAGACCTCTCTTGTTTCTTACTAGCCTCGTTGATTTCCTTGATGCCTTCTATAATTTTTTCGGCCCATGGGATATTCGGCTCCTTATCAGACTTTGGCTTATATGTCACACAGGCGTTTTCAGCATTCGACCCATCGCAGTGCCTGTTTGTAGTAGTGCCGCTCCCTAAATAATAACCGTCTTTGTTTGTGCTTTGTTGAGCTTTATCCTTTATTCCTTTCACAGCATTTTCTAAGTTTTCCAATTCTACTGTAGTGTTGTTTTCCGTGCACGTTTTGTTGATTTCGCTCCATACTTTCTGAAACAAGTTCTGTTCGTGACCACCACTATTAAACCCGCCAGTCCAAATGCCATTATTCTCTATATTGTTCCCCAACCCGCACAAGTCTTTCTTGCCGCTCCCAGGGACACAAAGACACAAAAGCGTTCCCATAAGGCTGTTTCCGAAGCAGCCGTTCTCGTCTGTTGTTTGGTAACCCCCTTCAATATGTGAACAATATTGACTCCTTGAATACATGCTCAACCCACAGTAACCCGTAAAGCGACCGTAATCATTAAAGCGCGCCCTCCTATTTTCTCCATAAAGAGCCTCTTCCAGATGTTTTTTAGCCTCGCTCTCTTTATACTTCTCCATAAGCAATCTCACACCACTTGTAATATTGCAGAGTTTTCTAAACACCTCTTCATTGCTCCCCTCCACATGCCCTCCTCCAATTCCCAAAACAAACAAAACCAACAACACCCTCCGCCACATTTTCAATTCCATCCCCACTCCAAACGAATTCCCAAGTCTACAATTTCCTACGACACCTTAGAATTTCTTACAATCATGGAAGACAGAGCATTATAAAACGAAAAGAAGCACGTCCCTCTAAATCATTACGATGGCCCCTCAAGCTAACCCTGGCAAAAAAAAAATTATAGTAGGGTTAGAAAAACTGTACACCCAATAAAATATAGAAAACAATTTTCCCATGCATTCCATACAGATGGGGAACATGTGGTGAAGATTGTGTCGATTATGGACCAGCTGCATATAAGTGCACCACTCCACGAAAGCAGACAACCACAAGCGCAAAACCCATGAGGGCGAAGCATAGCCGCTCCAAATATTAGCGATAGGGTACAACAAGCGTAAGGGTCTACCTGTCGAGTGGGGGTGGGGGGTTAGGGTTAGGGTTGAAGCATCTGGTGAAATATACATCAGCTGGAAAGCGAGAGGGTCTAGATGATCGAGAGGGTTTAACAAGCGTAAGGGTCCAACAAGCGTAAGGGTCCAACAAGCGTAAGGGTCCAACAAGCGTAAGGGTCTAACAAGCGTAAGAGTCTTCCTGTAGAGTGGGGGTGGGGGGTTAGGGTTAGGGTTAGGGTTGAAGCATCTGGTGAAATATACATCAGCTGGAAAGCGAGAGGGTCTAGATGATCGAGAGGGTTTAACAAGCGTAAGGGTCCAACAAGCGTAAGGGTCTTCCTGTAGAGTGGGGGGGGGGTTAGGGTTAGGGTTGAAGCATCTGGTGAAATATACATCAGCTGGAAAGCGAGAGGGTCTAGATGATCGAGAGGGTTTAACAAGCGTAAGGGTCCAACAAGCGTAAGGGTCCAACAAGCGTAAGGGTCCAACAAGCGTAAGGGTCCAACAAGCGTAAGAGTCTTCCTGTAGAGTGGGGGTGGGGGGGTTAGGGTTAGGGTTAGGGTTGGAGCATCTTTTAAAATATACACTAGCTGGAAAGCGCGAGGGTCTAGATGATCGAGAGGGTTTAACAAGCGTAAGGGACAAACAAGCGAGAGGGACTAACTATCCCCCTCCCCTCTCTCACTGTACCACTCTCCCCCTCCACTCAAACACATATTGGACCACTCTCCTCTTCCACTCAACTCCCCTCGCATAACACTTGGCCACCCCCTCCTCCATTGATAACCACAATAAGAGCCATTTTCAAAAATCATCAGGATTACCAAAAAAATATCTCCCCTCGGACACCCTTTTCTCGATGGCCTGCCTTCCTAGGGAAGGGTGTGAAGAATTTTTTGTATCGCGTCCCCCGGTGTTTTAGTGCAGCCCTCCACGAAATAAGATCACCACAAGAAATGCAAACGCCATGAGAATCAGACCAAAAGCGAAAAAGTTCCACATTCCACCATGGGTGAACCACCAGCGGGGCATCACTTCGAATTCCTTGTTGGGGTTTTTAATAAAAAGAAGAGTGGGAAGGAAATGAAATCGAGAAACAAATATTGGTAGATGAATAGCCAGCATGGATGGATGCTAACCGTTTTATGAAATGAAGATGGGATGGTGGTGGGCACGGGTGATCGTTATATCTCCCCCACTTATTATCCCTCTAAAGGACACGCGCCATTATCAATGTTTATCTCCTTGATCACCCTTCCGGAAAATAAAATATAAAGAGAGAATGTATTTCTAGCTGTATACTCATTTTACACCAGCATGTCTGTTTGAAAACAACTTGATCATGAAATAAAATTTGCATTTTTTATAACCCATGCCATGCTCGAGGGGAAATTGGAATGTGAACGAGATAGCCTACAGTGGGATAGGGGACCTGGATGAACGAAGCTGTCGGGTCTAAATATACTTCTCCCCTCCCATAACTATGAGAAATGTTCTCCCACTTTCCCCAACCGACACTTCTCCCCTCTAGCTCCTTTTCTGCCTTCCTTAAACAAAAGATGGGAATAGAGGAGAAGGATAAGATAGAGGGGCATCTTTTTCATTTGGGATGTAGAAGGGCAGTTTTCAGTTAGTGTTTTAGATGAAGGCGAGGGCACTGAGGAGCCATGTACATGGCGAGATTATGGGGGTGCCGCTCGTGTCCTCTATCGTTGCTATTGGAGTAGAGATGTTTTCTTGATTGTTTTGGTCGTTCTCTTCGGAGGAATGTGCTGCAGATTTTACGGCAGCGAAACGAGGTTCATGTTGTGGTTGGGATGTGTGTTGGTGTTGAGATTTTATGTGCTTGTGCTCCTCTTGTTTTCGTTCTTCCTCTTCTTGTTTCTTTTTTTGTTCTTCTTTTTTCTCCTCTGTCTTGAGTGCGTTTCCCAAGTCCAACCACCATGGCATGGGATAATTCTTTGCCGTGGTGTTGTAGTACGTAACACAGATTTTCTCGTATCCACTGCACGGGTAGTCATCACCACTTTGACCCTCTCCCAGTTGATACCTATCTGTGTGTTCTCCCCTAGGACCCTGTTTACCCAGTTTCCCAAGAAAATCCTCCAGTGCTTCACTCAAACCTTTTTCACTAACATTTCTCTCCAAGCACTTTTGAGTGACATTTGCCCACGTGGCATTTATTTGTTGTATCCCATCACCACTGCTAGCCCAGCCGCGAATGTCGTCTCCCAAATCTTCTTTAGGTTGTCCACACAACTTTGTAGAAGTACCGCTGCCACTCCGAGCGTTTTTAAATGGATGTCCGTCTTGCCCCGTTGTGCACAGACAAAGCAAGTCGTGCGGAGCGGAATGGCCTGGCCAACGCAGGTTATTTTCTCCTGTATCACCTTCCTTTGGGAGTCCGCACCAGTGGAGACGGAGTGGAAGCTTATCTTTCACCTTTTCGTAATCATTAGGGACCCCACCTTTTAAATCATCTATTCTCCCACCATTCTCGTTTCCAAAAAGTGTCTTCCCCAAAGCTCTTTTTAGTGGATCTGTACTCTCTCTAGTCTTCACCTCTTCCCACTTATTTACTGCAGCCATCAACAAGTTGCAAAGACGTGCGTGTTCTTCTTTATTATGCTCCTTTCCCACAGAAGCACTACTGCTGCTGCTTGAACCCGATACAAAGACAACCGCCACCGCCATCATCATCCATTTCATCATCAGCCTCAACATCCTCTCTATACAGTATCTCTCCCTCTATCTGAAAACAAAAAGAATCTTGGAAGAAGAGGCACTTCCCTTCAAAGGGAAACCAAACAAACATCACACAAAAACAATCACCCATCGCAAACCACTTATCCCAACTACACATTCATTAAAAACAAATCCCACAATAACCACGGCAAATCCACGTTCATACGCTTCCAATTCTTCTGCAAATTATTCCAGCAGATGAGTATTATAGCAGGTGAGAACTTACCACTTTATACACAATGTGGTTCATCAACACAGGATCACTTGACAAACATCATTCATGAGAAAAACACAACAGCTGGAGAATGTGTGTTGTACCATAATGCCTTCATCATCCATACCGAATGCCATCCCCCAACACCTTTTTGCTGCCCCTCACTCCTCCTCCTCCCTGAAATCGTTAATCCTCGACAGTGGAAACAGCCTTTCCAAGATATCCGCGTACTTCCTCAGATTGATCGAGAAGAGGGATACACTGTCATCGTCAGTACTCCGGTCACTTATCATACTTATTATACTGCTCCCACCATCATCCCAAAAGCTTCCCTCATCCACTGATATGCTGTCATCTGAAATGTTGTCCCCTGAAATGCTTTCCGGCATGATCGAAAATTCTCTCCGTAACCCTTATCCCTTTTTTGAGAAAATGAATTCTTGAGGAATATTCAATGGGGGAAATAATCTTCTAGAAGAGAGGGTGGTTTATTATCAGAGGATCACTGAACAATCACCACTCACACCAAAATAAATTCCCATGACAAACATATATGGCACCCTCTCCCACTCCCCCTCTTCCCCCCAAAACATTTTCCCTCATTCATCGGTGATCAACGATCACCTTCGATAAGTTCATTCTCATAGAGAAATAATTTCTCTCAAACTAACCCTAAGGGACAATCATCGGGAAATGCATTTGGGGGGGATGGGATACTGACCGAGAGGGTCTATCTATCCCCCCTCCCAAACATATTGACCCACTCCCCCTCTTCCACTAAACTCTCCTCGCATAACACGTAATCCCGCTCTCCTCCATTGATAATATCAACAAGAGTCATTTCCACCAATCATCGGGATTCGAAAACAACTTCCCTGGGATACCCTTTTCTCGATGGCCAGCATTCCATAGGGAGGGGGTGAGGAATTTTTTGTATTTTGTCCCACGGTGTTTTAGTGCATCCCTCCCCGAAATAAGATCACCACGAGAAATACAAACGCGACAACTATGAGGGCAAAGCGAAAACGTTCCACATTCCACCATGGGTGAACCACCAGCGGGGCATAACTTGTAATTCCTTGTTGAGGTTTCTAGAAAAAAAAGAAAAGTGAGACGAAAATGAAATCGAGAGAGGAAGATTGGTAGATGAATAGCCAGCATGGATGCTAACCGTTTTATGAAATGAAGATGGGATGGTGGTGGGCACGGGTGGTCCTTTTATCTCACTCACTTGTTATCCATCTAAAAGGACACGCGCCATTATCATTGTTTATCTCCTGGATTACCCTTCCCCAAGAAACTGAGAACCGTTCACTCCCTCCCATGATAATCACCAACAAAGAAGCAAACGGGCTCTTCTGGAGGAGGCATGGGAATGGGTCCGGTGCATCTCGGGGCTTTGAAGAAGCGTCACCATGTGGAGGGGGAGAAGGTGTGGTGGTACAAGAAGGTTGAAGTGTCCTCTCATATTCATGAGCGTCGAGTGACACGTCCAATAAAATTCACAAATGTTCCATCCTATGGACATCCCTTCCCACTTCTCACCTCCTTCGTGGTCGTTTGGCCTTCCTTCTTAGCCCGCCCTTTCCTTCCCTTACCTCTTGGAGGAGTGGGCTTCTTCGGGTGAACCTTCTTCGGCGGTCGATGGCGAAGGGCTTCTTCAAGCGCCTCGATTAATATGGCGAGGGCGAGGGGTCCGATATCCACAAGGGAGCCATGCTGTTGCCAATCCTCCAGAGTGACAATATTCGCCATGTTCAGTTGTACGATGTCCCTTGCGAGTTGCCTCGTCATGGTGCTGACGTGATCCATCAAATGGGTATCAATATGCTCTCGCGTGGCTTTGTTAGGGATATAGTACTCCGGATTTTCCAGAAACTG
This sequence comes from Trypanosoma congolense, assembly GCA_002287245.1. Classification (NCBI taxonomy): domain Eukaryota; phylum Euglenozoa; class Kinetoplastea; order Trypanosomatida; family Trypanosomatidae; genus Trypanosoma; species Trypanosoma congolense. The sequence goes on along the minus strand of NHOR01000322.1, from coordinate 12,412 downwards.
CCGCATGGTCACGGACGGGTGGCGGTGCATGCCGTAGGGGTCGTCGAAGTAGATGTTGAAAAAGTTCAGGGCATGGACGGTCCGCCAATCCTCACGCACGGCATCCAAGACAGAGTGGACGGTGGTTTGCATGGTCCACGGATTTGTTATCGGGTTGTCTTCTTGAGTGGTTTCCACGGTTAATTTTATTGGGTTTTCTGGAAAAAGATAGGGTAAGGTGTGGAAAAGGAAGATAATGTGGAGGATAGTCTTATTTATGGGAAGGATTGCTGTGTTTTGTGGAGAGGGTTTTCTTAGAAAAAGAAGACAGCACTGTGAAGCCAGAAAGGCTGGGGTAGGAACGAGCCGTCGTCATGGTGGGGGGTGGCCTTGACAGGTTCCGCGGATTTTTCGGTGGATTGTTTGCTGGTGGTGCTTTGTCGTTTTCTCCTTGGGCGTGGGGGTTTGGAGAGGTGTTGGGGTTCGGTGTTTGGAGCAGATTCCTCTTCCTCTTCCTCCTCACTTTCTTGCTCGTCGTCCTGTTCGTGGCCTGAAAGGTCTTCGTGGTTCTGGAAGACTGTTTGTGTTGTTTTTAGAGACCTCTCTTGTTTCTTACTAGCCTCGTTGATTTCCTTGATGCCTTCTATAATTTTTTCGGCCCATGGGATATTCGGCTCCTTATCAGACTTTGGCTTATATGTCACACAGGCGTTTTCAGCATTCGACCCATCGCAGTGCCTGTTTGTAGTAGTGCCGCTCCCTAAATAATAACCGTCTTTGTTTGTGCTTTGTTGAGCTTTATCCTTTATTCCTTTCACAGCATTTTCTAAGTTTTCCAATTCTACTGTAGTGTTGTTTTCCGTGCACGTTTTGTTGATTTCGCTCCATACTTTCTGAAACAAGTTCTGTTCGTGACCACCACTATTAAACCCGCCAGTCCAAATGCCATTATTCTCTATATTGTTCCCCAACCCGCACAAGTCTTTCTTGCCGCTCCCAGGGACACAAAGACACAAAAGCGTTCCCATAAGGCTGTTTCCGAAGCAGCCGTTCTCGTCTGTTGTTTGGTAACCCCCTTCAATATGTGAACAATATTGACTCCTTGAATACATGCTCAACCCACAGTAACCCGTAAAGCGACCGTAATCATTAAAGCGCGCCCTCCTATTTTCTCCATAAAGAGCCTCTTCCAGATGTTTTTTAGCCTCGCTCTCTTTATACTTCTCCATAAGCAATCTCACACCACTTGTAATATTGCAGAGTTTTCTAAACACCTCTTCATTGCTCCCCTCCACATGCCCTCCTCCAATTCCCAAAACAAACAAAACCAACAACACCCTCCGCCACATTTTCAATTCCATCCCCACTCCAAACGAATTCCCAAGTCTACAATTTCCTACGACACCTTAGAATTTCTTACAATCATGGAAGACAGAGCATTATAAAACGAAAAGAAGCACGTCCCTCTAAATCATTACGATGGCCCCTCAAGCTAACCCTGGCAAAAAAAAATTATAGTAGGGTTAGAAAAACTGTACACCCAATAAAATATAGAAAACAATTTTCCCATGCATTCCATACAGATGGGGAACATGTGGTGAAGATTGTGTCGATTATGGACCAGCTGCATATAAGTGCACCACTCCACGAAAGCAGACAACCACAAGCGCAAAACCCATGAGGGCGAAGCATAGCCGCTCCAAATATTAGCGATAGGGTACAACAAGCGTAAGGGTCTACCTGTCGAGTGGGGGTGGGGGGTTAGGGTTAGGGTTGAAGCATCTGGTGAAATATACATCAGCTGGAAAGCGAGAGGGTCTAGATGATCGAGAGGGTTTAACAAGCGTAAGGGTCCAACAAGCGTAAGAGTCTTCCTGTAGAGTGGGGGTGGGGGGTTAGGGTTAGGGTTAGGGTTGAAGCATCTGGTGAAATATACATCAGCTGGAAAGCGAGAGGGTCTAGATGATCGAGAGGGTTTAACAAGCGTAAGGGTCCAACAAGCGTAAGGGTCCAACAAGCGTAAGGGTCCAACAAGCGTAAGGGTCTAACAAGCGTAAGAGTCTTCCTGTAGAGTGGGGGTGGGGGGGTTAGGGTTAGGGTTAGGGTTGGAGCATCTTTTAAAATATACACTAGCTGGAAAGCGCGAGGGTCTAGATGATCGAGAGGGTTTAACAAGCGTAAGGGACAAACAAGCGAGAGGGACTAACTATCCCCCTCCCCTCTCTCACTGTACCACTCTCCCCCTCCACTCAAACACATATTGGACCACTCTCCTCTTCCACTCAACTCCCCTCGCATAACACGTGGCCACCCCCTCCTCCATTGATAACCACAATAAGAGCCATTTTCAAAAATCATCAGGATTACCAAAAAAATATCTCCCCTCGGACACCCTTTTCTCGATGTCCTGCCTTCCTAGGGAAGGGTGTGAAGAATTTTTTGTATCGCGTCCCCCGGTGTTTTAGTGCAGCCCTCCACGAAATAAGATCACCACAAGAAATGCAAACGCCATGAGAATCAGACCAAAAGCGAAAAAGTTCCACATTCCACCATGGGTGAACCACCAGCGGGGCATCACTTCGAATTCCTTGTTGGGGTTTTTAATAAAAAGAAGAGTGGGAAGGAAATGAAATCGAGAAACAAATATTGGTAGATGAATAGCCAGCATGGATGGATGCTAACCGTTTTATGAAATGAAGATGGGATGGTGGTGGGCACGGGTGATCGTTATATCTCCCCCACTTATTATCCCTCTAAAGGACACGCGCCATTATCAATGTTTATCTCCTTGATCACCCTTCCGGAAAATAAAATATAAAGAGAGAATGTATTTCTAGCTGTATACTCATTTTACACCAGCATGTCTGTTTGAAAACAACTTGATCATGAAATAAAATTTGCATTTTTTATAACCCATGCCATGCTCGAGGGGAAATTGGAATGTGAACGAGATAGCCTACAGTGGGATAGGGGACCTGGATGAACGAAGCTGTCGGGTCTAAATATACTTCTCCCCTCCCATAACTATGAGAAATGTTCTCCCACTTTCCCCAACCGACACTTCTCCCCTCTAGCTCCTTTTCTGCCTTCCTTAAACAAAAGATGGGAATAGAGGAGAAGGATAAGATAGAGGGGCATCTTTTTCATTTGGGATGTAGAAGGGCAGTTTTCAGTTAGTGTTTTAGATGAAGGCGAGGGCACTGAGGAGCCATGTACATGGCGAGATTATGGGGGTGCCGCTCGTGTCCTCTATCGTTGCTATTGGAGTAGAGATGTTTTCTTGATTGTTTTGGTCGTTCTCTTCGGAGGAATGTGCTGCAGATTTTACGGCAGCGAAACGAGGTTCATGTTGTGGTTGGGATGTGTGTTGGTGTTGAGATTTTATGTGCTTGTGCTCCTCTTGTTTTCGTTCTTCCTCTTCTTGTTTCTTTTTTTGTTCTTCTTTTTTCTCCTCTGTCTTGAGTGCGTTTCCCAAGTCCAACCACCATGGCATGGGATAATTCTTTGCCGTGGTGTTGTAGTACGTAACACAGATTTTCTCGTATCCACTGCACGGGTAGTCATCACCACTTTGACCCTCTCCCAGTTGATACCTATCTGTGTGTTCTCCCCTAGGACCCTGTTTACCCAGTTTCCCAAGAAAATCCTCCAGTGCTTCACTCAAACCTTTTTCACTAACATTTCTCTCCAAGCACTTTTGAGTGACATTTGCCCACGTGGCATTTATTTGTTGTATCCCATCACCACTGCTAGCCCAGCCGCGAATGTCGTCTCCCAAATCTTCTTTAGGTTGTCCACACAACTTTGTAGAAGTACCGCTGCCACTCCGAGCGTTTTTAAATGGATGTCCGTCTTGCCCCGTTGTGCACAGACAAAGCAAGTCGTGCGGAGCGGAATGGCCTGGCCAACGCAGGTTATTTTCTCCTGTATCACCTTCCTTTGGGAGTCCGCACCAGTGGAGACGGAGTGGAAGCTTATCTTTCACCTTTTCGTAATCATTAGGGACCCCACCTTTTAAATCATCTATTCTCCCACCATTCTCGTTTCCAAAAAGTGTCTTCCCCAAAGCTCTTTTTAGTGGATCTGTACTCTCTCTAGTCTTCACCTCTTCCCACTTATTTACTGCAGCCATCAACAAGTTGCAAAGACGTGCGTGTTCTTCTTTATTATGCTCCTTTCCCACAGAAGCACTACTGCTGCTGCTTGAACCCGATACAAAGACAACCGCCACCGCCATCATCATCCATTTCATCATCAGCCTCAACATCCTCTCTATACAGTATCTCTCCCTCTATCTGAAAACAAAAAGAATCTTGGAAGAAGAGGCACTTCCCTTCAAAGGGAAACCAAACAAACATCACACAAAAACAATCACCCATCGCAAACCACTTATCCCAACTACACATTCATTAAAAACAAATCCCACAATAACCACGGCAAATCCACGTTCATACGCTTCCAATTCTTCTGCAAATTATTCCAGCAGATGAGTATTATAGCAGGTGAGAACTTACCACTTTATACACAATGTGGTTCATCAACACAGGATCACTTGACAAACATCATTCATGAGAAAAACACAACAGCTGGAGAATGTGTGTTGTACCATAATGCCTTCATCATCCATACCGAATGCCATCCCCCAACACCTTTTTGCTGCCCCTCACTCCTCCTCCTCCCTGAAATCGTTAATCCTCGACAGTGGAAACAGCCTTTCCAAGATATCCGCGTACTTCCTCAGATTGATCGAGAAGAGGGATACACTGTCATCGTCAGTACTCCGGTCACTTATCATACTTATTATACTGCTCCCACCATCATCCCAAAAGCTTCCCTCATCCACTGATATGCTGTCATCTGAAATGTTGTCCCCTGAAATGCTTTCCGGCATGATCGAAAATTCTCTCCGTAACCCTTATCCCTTTTTTGAGAAAATGAATTCTTGAGGAATATTCAATGGGGGGAAATAATCTTCTAGAAGAGAGGGTGGTTTATTATCAGAGGATCACTGAACAATCACCACTCACACCAAAATAAATTCCCATGACAAACATATATGGCACCCTCTCCCACTCCCCCTCTTCCCCCCAAAACATTTTCCCTCATTCATCGGTGATCAACGATCACCTTCGATAAGTTCATTCTCATAGAGAAATAATTTCTCTCAAACTAACCCTAAGGGACAATCATCGGGAAATGCATTTGGGGGGGATGGGATACTGACCGAGAGGGTCTATCTATCCCCCCTCCCAAACATATTGACCCACTCCCCCTCTTCCACTAAACTCTCCTCGCATAACACGTAATCCCGCTCTCCTCCATTGATAATATCAACAAGAGTCATTTCCACCAATCATCGGGATTCGAAAACAACTTCCCTGGGATACCCTTTTCTCGATGGCCAGCATTCCATAGGGAGGGGGTGAGGAATTTTTTGTATTTTGTCCCACGGTGTTTTAGTGCATCCCTCCCCGAAATAAGATCACCACGAGAAATACAAACGCGACAACTATGAGGGCAAAGCGAAAACGTTCCACATTCCACCATGGGTGAACCACCAGCGGGGCATAACTTGTAATTCCTTGTTGAGGTTTCTAGAAAAAAAGAAAAGTGAGACGAAAATGAAATCGAGAGAGGAAGATTGGTAGATGAATAGCCAGCATGGATGCTAACCGTTTTATGAAATGAAGATGGGATGGTGGTGGGCACGGGTGGTCCTTTTATCTCACTCACTTGTTATCCATCTAAAAGGACACGCGCCATTATCATTGTTTTTCCCTTGATAACCATTCCTGAAAATAAAATATAAAGAGAGAATGTATTTCTAACTGTATACTCATTTTATACTAGCATGTTTGTTTGAAAACAAGTTGGTCATGAAAATAAACTTACATGTTTTATAACCCAGGGGATGCTCGAGGGGAAATTGGAATCTGAACGAGACACGCCATGGTGGAATAGGGACCTGAATGAAAGAGGGAGTCGGGTCTAACTATCCCCCTCCCCCCACCCACTTTCCCCCAGTTTTACTACTATCATCGGAAAAGGCTCCACTCGGACAGCTTCCCTGTATGGCTGAATAGTCTTTCCTTAACTCTCTTCCCTATTTTAAAAAAAATGAATGTGAGAAGAATATTCATGAGGGGGAGAAAATGGTACACTCAAATGCTCAACGTGCCTTGGTGTCATGTTTGTGGAGCATTGTAATGTTACTATATTTTTTTTCTAGTTATATAAGAAAACTAAAAGTAACCCGAAGGGATAAATTATTGTGGAACTGTCTTCGTCAATTGTCGCGTTGATGTTGGAAATCACTTGTTCTGTTCTTGGTGGATCCTGTGTTTCTTCGGTTTGAGGTGATTGAGAGACACTGGTTGGTGTCGGTTGCCGAGATTGCGTGCGTTTTTGCGGAGCTGTTTGGGGATTATTGGGAGCCTTCAATTTCCCAATTTTTTCGGCGGCCGCGAGGTTTCTTTGCTTTTCCAGTTCACTTTTTTCTTTCTTAATAGCATCTTCCAATTCTTCCCACCAAGGTTTATGGACGCATTGGGAACTGTACCTTACGCAAGGTACTTGACCAAGTGCCGCTCCGCACTCAAATAAACCTTCTCCGAATCTATGCTCACTGTTTTCTCTTACTTTTTTTGTAAATTTCAACAAAGCGTCTTCCAAATTGTTTGAGCCCACAGCATGTAAACAGTTTTTGACTATTTTGTTCCACATCTCACTTAAATATTCTTTCCCATTGCCCTTATCACCAAAGTCAGTATACCAACCATTCATTCCGTTGTCGCTACCTCCCCAAGTGGTTTTGTTTTTTCCGCACAAAGTGTTAACGTTGTTGGCACCGTTCAATGGATATCCAATCTGTCCAGGTGCGCAGAGGCAAACAAGGTCGTGTGGAGCAGACTCTCCAGGATAGTGTTGCTGACCATTATTATCACACAGTCCACACCATGTTTTGCGGGTATCGTGTTGTTGGTTTACGACGACACCTGGTGAATTGTAATGCTCAGGCATCTGAAGTCCACCAGAACTCATCTCTCTACTTCCGCTTTTCCCAAAAATAGTCTTTTCTAAAGCTTTCTTCAATGGGCTATCCGAGTTTTTCATCTCTTCCCACTTAAACACTGCAGCATTTAGTAAATCGCAAAGAACCCTATGCTCGTCTTTATTATAATCCTTCTTCACTGAAGTTTCCCCAGAGCTTACCGCCAACACTCCCACAACCACAATCAAAACAGCCACCAAAAATTTCACTATCCACATCCCTATCCACTATCTTTTTCCTATCAAACCAAAAAAAAAACGTTTACGAATATAAAGTATAATTCCTCATTCATCAGGAAACCCAGACACCACAATAGAAAGAAACAACTCGGAAATAGCTAATCAAAACTTCCATCCAATCTACTGCCGCCACACATTCGCTAAAAAACACCTCAAAGAACACAAACGATATCATCAAGTTTATTGGGCACCTAATTTCCCCTCCAAATGTTTTCCAGAGAAGAAACATTACGAAGAGGGCTTCACATTTTATTCCGAGATTATTTCAATAAAACTGAACACATGATCATCCATCACTCATAACAAAGACAAAACTCCCTAGAAAACTGTCATGCTATACCGTCCTAAGCCTTTCCCCTCCAATGCCATCCCTCAACAATCTTTGTTGCCCTCACTCCTCCTCCCTGAAATCGTTAATCCTCGACAGGGGGAACAGCCTTTCCAAGATATCCGCGTACTTCCGAAGATTGATTGAGAAGAGGGACACACTGTCATCGTCAGTACTCCGGTCACTTATCATACTTATTATACTGCTCTCACCATCATCCCAAAAGCTTCCCTCATCCACTGATATGCTGTCCTCCGACATGCTGTCCCTCAGAAGGTTGTTGGATATTAGCGAATACTCTCCTTAAGTCTGTTTACTGTTTTTAGAAAAATGAACTATTGAGGAATATTAAAGGGGGAGAAATGAACTTTTAGAAGAGAGGGCAGTTTACTCTCAGAGGTTCACTGAACAATCACCACTCACTGATGAACAGTCTTCCCATGACATACATATATGGCACACTCTCCCACTCCCCTCCCCCCCCAACACATTTTCCCTCATTTTTCAGTGATCAATGATCACCTTCGATAAGTTCATTCTCATTGGGAAACAATTTCCCTCAAACTAACCCTAAGGGACAATCATCGGGAAATGCATTTGGGGGGAATAGGAATTTTGAGAGATAGTGTCTAACCATCCCACTCTCATTACTTGAAGAACTGTTCTCTCCCTCCACTAAACCCCTCTCGGTAGACACGTAACCACGCTCTCCTCCATTGATAACCTCAAAAAGAGTCATTTTCAAAAATCATCGGGATTCCCAAAAAATCTTCCCTGTGAGACCCTTTCTCGATGGCCCGCCTTCCTATGGAAAGGGGGTGACGAATTTTTTGTATCACGTCCCCCGATGTTTTAGTGCAGCCCTCCCCGAAATAAGATCACCATGAGGAATAGAAACGCCATGAGAATCAGACCAAAAGCGAAAAAGTTCCACATTCCACCGTTAGTGAACCACCAGCGCGGCATCACTTGTAATTCCTTGGTGGGCTTTTTAGAAAGAAAAGAAAAGTGAGAAGGAAATGAAATCTGAAGAGGAAGATTGGTAGATCAATAGTCAGCATGGGTGTGAAAGTTCTATGAAATGAAGATGGGATAGTGGTGGGAACGGGTGATCGTTTGATTTTCCCCTGTTATTATCCTCTCAGAGGACACGCGCCATTATCATTGTTTTTTTCCACTGATTACCCTTCCGGAAAATGAAATATAAAGAGAGAATGTATTTCTAACTGTATTCTAATTATGCACCAGCATGTTTGTTTGAAAAAAAAATTGCTCTTGAGAATGGAATTTAAAAGTTTTAAAACCCACGGAATTGTTGGGGAGAAATTGGAATATGAATGAGATAGCTTACAGTGGGATACGGCATTATGAGCGAGAGGGTCCAACAATCGAAAGGGTCTAACAAGCGAAAGGGTCCAACAATCGAAAGGGTCTAACAAGCGATAGGGTCCAACAAGCGTAAGGGTCCAACAAGCGAAAGGGTCTTCCTGTCGAGTGGGGGTGGGGGGTTAGGGTTAGGGTTGAAGGATCTGGTGAAATATACATCAGCTGGAAAGCGTGATGGTCTAACTATCCCCCCTCACAAACATATTGAACCACCCTCCCCCTCCACTCAACTCCTCTCGCATAACACGAAATCAGGGTCTCCTCCATTGATCATCTCAGAAAGTGTCATTTTCACCAATCATCGGGATTCACAAAAAGTATCTTACCAGGGAGACCTTTTCCCGATGGCCCACCTTCCTAGGGAAAGGGGGTGAGGAATTTTTTGAATCGCGTCCCCACTCTCCTAGTGAATCCCTCCCCGAAATAAAATCACCACGAGAAATATAAAAGCGACACCTATGAGGGCAAAGCGAAAAAGTTCCACATTCCTCCCTGGGTGAACCACCAGCGGGGCATAACTTGTAACTCCTTGTTGGGTTATTTTCCCCCCAAAGGACAGGCGACCATTATCATTGTTTTTTCCCTGGATTACCATTCCCGCAAATAAAATAAAATATAAAGAGAGAATGTATCTCTTACTGTCTACTAATTTTACACCAGCATGTTTTGAAAACAACTTGCTCATGGAAATGAAATTTGTAAGTTTTGTGTCCCACGTAATTGTCGGGGAGAAATTGGGATGTGAACGAGATACCCCACGGTAGGGTACGGGATCTGTATGAACGAAGCTGTCGCTCCGAGAAAAACGACCCCCTGGTAGGGTTGGTATTGAGGTATTTCTGGTGGCCTCCTGCACCGACACCAGATCTCCTCGTCGATGGCCTCCAGGGGTGTGTCATCCATATCGATGTAAATTTTCCATGAATCCCAGTGCCACTTCGTCCATGTCTCAGTGGGACCAAAATGTTTTACAAGCGGAGTGGCAGACATTCTGAATTTCACAACAGATAGGGAAGGTATTGCCACAACTGTCACACACATTCGATTCGGGTATGCAGTGTCGGGGGTTTCTCACAAAATCACCAAGGGTGAAACGAACGAGGTCTATCGTGAGGCCGGCTAACACGGTCTCAGGAACCAGTACAAATTAATCCGGTCCGTGGATGTGACACCTTCCAACAATACTTCTGCGACATCTCGTTCCATGCTCCAGGGTATTGTCCTTGGGGAGGTGATTTTATAAAATGACATGTGAATCTGGATTGCCGCTTTCTCTACAGGGAGAAGGAAAGTGTGAAAAGATGACATCACTGAGTGGAAAAGTTTTTCTTATCGTTTAGGAATTCTGTTGCATCATGTGGGGGTTGGGTATTTTATTGGAGTGTTATTGTTTTTCTCTTATTTCTCTTATTGTAAGAGCAGTGCCCATGCCAGGAGGCTGTGACGCTGGCTCCGCGTGGCACTGTCGCGTTCTCGTTTTCGGCTGGGTTGGGATGTTGTGCCAGTGGTGAATCATCCGTGTCGACCTCCTCTAGTTGTGTTTTGCCTTGACCTTCTCATACAACTCTCGGGCGCGATTGAGGAGTGTGGTGAGCTGATGCTGCCATGAGGCTGTTTTCGGTGTTGAGTGTGTCGATGAGTTGGAGGCCGGTTTTGAATTTCTTTAGCCAGGCAATGTTTTCTTCTTGGTGGTGGTTGCCGGTAGAAGACACAAATTCCGCTGGCTGATGACCTTGGGGGAACCGTTTTCTGTCCGTTGCAGTTGAAATTGATGTTGCCGGTTTTACTCACAGCAGTTCCAAGCATCCCGGGTTTTGGAAAGATATCTGAGTTATTGAGTTTAACGTTCCCCCCCCACTTTAACTTTTGCCAGAAAATCATCGTAAAGAGAATGTCCATCTTGTGTTGATGTCACGTCCCGCTTGGAAGACTTCTCGCATCCGCTTTGGACTTCATTCCACATAGTAGCTATAGAGTGAAGGTTTGTTCCCCAACCTGCGCCCTCACCACTGCCAACACTCACCCCGCATACGTTATTCACCCCTTCGTCATCCTTGTTACGTTGTGCGCACAGACAGAGAAAATCCACGATAAGGTTCTTACCGGCAGTCGTGCCTTGTTTTTCTATGCCCCCACAGGCATTTGGGCGACTATCCACTGCTTCCAACGCCCTCTGGGATAGATCCTCTTTTCCATTCTTACCAAAGATAACTTGGTGAAACGCATTCCATGCCATTTCTGCTTCTCCCTCTGGATTGACCTTTTTGATTTCATCCAAAATTTTTTTAGCTTCTCGACTGACACCAATGAGCTGTGTTTGAGCGGACTTTGTCTCTTCGCTTTGGGTGTTCACTCTTTCTTTCCCATTGGCCGCAGCACTGAGCGCGTTGATATCATCGACAATTTTCTGATACTCCTTCGTGCTCACGGGCTTGATCGGAGGATGGTGGGCCACGTTGTAAATCTTGCAGAGAAGCTCAAAGGGTTCACGATTGTCGCTTTCATTCACAGAGACTGCGCCATTAGCCTTCACTCTCCACTCTCTCACCAGCCTACCATGACCACCATCAGTACCATCAATAATTTCATCATCTTATCCTTATAACTTCTCAAAGAAACAATTAGGAGAGTAACTCATTCCCTCACATTACAATTATCATCACACAGACAACATAAAAAGTAAAACAAATTAACAGAAGCAATATTTCTATAAAGAGGTACCAGGCTCTTGGACGTGAGGCATGGGAAGGGGCCCCGGGTATCCAATCGGGTACGGCGCTTCCAGAAACCCACGGTTTGCGGTGGCATTTTACAGACTGCCCATACCATCCCCTCCATGATATCAGGGTCCGTCTCATCCAACTTGAGAAACTCCCGCCACACCTCCCATTCCCGTGGCCCCCAACCCTCACCGATCCTGCATAATAGGTCAACTTCAAGGCCAGCACGCGAAATTGCCATAACAAGCGGGGGAACTCTTGCCATACTTTTTCTCGTCCTCGGGATCTCCCACGCATCGCCACGGGTTCCGGGCAAAATGGGTGATGCTATACCGAGAAGTGTACCGAGGCATCCATGGATAGGCGGGCTGCAGAAATGGGTACAGGCTGATCTTCTTTGGGTCTCCAAGGTTTTTTAAGAGTACCTCCACCACATCTTTTTCCATGCTCCATGGGGTGTTATCTTGTTGGGCCATGCCTTCAGGGAGGGTTTGCCAGACATTGTGACTTCTTCTGGTTGAGAGAGAAGGGATGGGTAGGGGAAGAAGGATAGATAGGATAGTGTAGAGCGGAGTCATATTTGTGTTTAGGGAGGAAGTGTTTGGGAGGATGTTTTTTTAGATCAAAATAGCGACACTGATGAGCCAGGAGGATGGCTGGGATATGGGTGTGCCGCTGGTTAGGTTGTATCTGCGGAGTTTATCGGTGA
>NHOR01000448.1:302500-344277 GCA_002287245.1 Trypanosoma congolense | reverse complement strand
ATAGTGAAAGTGGAAAAGAAAAAACTAGTATAATTTTATTTTTGTTACTTTGTCGTGAATAGTTTTAAAGGACTGTATGGTGTTAAGATGAGAAAAAAGAGGCCCTAACGGCTTTTGATGCCATTGTGGCATCGCCGGTATCACATGGGTCTGTGTTAGCGGGATGTTGCTTAGTCTCTGCTCTATGGGACGTAAACGTGGTACCTCTTCTTTGGAACAAGTTCCACAAGCGATTCTTAAACTATCCACGGTTTCCTTTTGTCATCTTGGTTGGCTCTCTCTCATGGTTTTCCATGGATGGATGAGGCCCTCTAGTTTGCCGATGCCTGTGTTTTATACTTCCTGGTGCCACCCCGGCCGAAGGTTTTACTGAAAAGCCCCAGTATCATCTTATGCTTATTTTTTCCATGAGGCGTTTTGTCCAATGGTCGCCGCAGGTTGTAGAGCGGCTGCCCAAAGCAGCCGGGCGCCTCTGTATGCCTCATCTCGTCGGAGCAACTCTACTGCTCGGACGTTCCGATGCAACCTTTGGCGCCCCGGGCGTCTCCTCGGACCCGTCGCCACGCATGATACCTTAGCGCGCGTTTAAGGAAATGGATGAACTTATCGCTGGTTTCAATTGTTTTCGTATTCAGAATGTCTTCCAGAAGCACCACATAACCTTCGAGCAAGCGTTCAGCCTCGCCTAGCATTTCAGTTCGGCCGGCCGGTCCTGTACTGGCCCATTCAACACCTTGTGCACACGGGGCCGCCAGCAACCTGGCCAGGGCGTCGCGACACTCTTGTTGGAATGTTCGGCAGTAGGCTTGCACCTCCGTAAAGAAATCGTCAGAGTTAGCCAGGGTGATCAGATCCGGAATAGGCTGAGGGTTCTCCGCCTCCGTGCAAAAGGCGCTGAGATCGTCCCTAATGTCCCTGAAGATCCCAATAACGCTCGATTCAACATTGTTGAATTGGCGCTTCAGACAGCTTCTGAATTCCTGGAACTCTTCCATGCTTTGGTTCCGGAGCTTAGACAGCCCGGAACGTAGTGGGTCAAGAAAGGTCGCTTCGAACTCCTCTTGAACGTTCTTCGCGACAAAGTGCAAAGCCTTGACGAGGGAGGTTTCGACTGCTGTTCTCACTTTGTCCTCGGCCGTCCGGCTAAGGTTGGGATACAAACGCATGACTACGTTGCTTACGATTACACATGAATCTTTCTTGGTCGTGCCATGACACCTGAGACACACCGCGTAAGCTTGCAAGTCTCTTATTACCTTCTCCAAGTCTGTTTTCACCCCCTTGTCAGCCGCCTCGAGTAGCTCTTCAATCTGGTGGGAGGCTTTCAAAGCAGCCCTTGCCAGCGAGTGACTCGCAGAAATGCCCCATTTGAAAGCAAATCGGATGAAACCCTCCACAACCAGGCAACAGTGTCTTTGGGGCTCCTCCTGAGACGAAGGACACCTACCAGAACCTCCCCGTGCAAAACGATGTAAAAGTTTAATGTACAGTTTCGCGACTTGAAGCGACACTTTAGTGATTTGATACCAGAAGGATACAGGTATAGGGAAAAGCGTGAATACGTCATCTAGTATGGGCTTCAAGATGAGGTATACTTCACGGAAGGTTCTGAGTATTTTACCCACTAATCCTGAATCTCTTTTAATCACCACGGCCTGATCCTGGCCCAGTGGGCAGAAGTACTTGAGACCCCGCGATATGCAAGCCGAATCGCCTATCCGATATGTCTTACGTGCGTTATCCAGTTCTTTCATGCTCACCTTAAAGTTTTGGAATTGTTCTGAGCGGAGTAAACCCATGGAAGCTGCGCAAACGTCCGTCACACGCTTAATGACTTTGTTGTCACGCTCTTTCAAGTGTTGCCCCAGTTCTTTCTCAAGGTGTTCATCGGACAAGTGTCTGAACGTTTTCCTTACCCCAAACGACTGGATCACACCCTCGATAGGATCCGTAAGCTCTTTCCAGAGCTCATCCCTTAACCTCTCAACACGCTCCGTGTTTCCTCCTGTTGGTTTGTTTTGACCCAAAAATACCGTGAGTCGGTCAGCGAGCCTTTCTGCTTCTTCTCTTACCGCCGTATGCAGGTTGAGGCCATAATCCAAATTCCCCTTCTCAATCAAAGTTCGGGCAAGCCTTGAGATATCGTCATCGCTCACTTGTCCTTCATTTCTAATTTTTAGTTGCCGTAGTCGCTCCTTCAGCTGAGCTTCGTCTTCCTCCTTGAGCTTTGCCTGTGTCACCGACCCGTTCAACAGCTTTTTGAACAGATCCTCCGAGATTTTAACGGGATCGGTAGTAATGTCTTTTAGGGCTTCCTCGAACATCGTGGGATTCCAGTTGCGAGTGCCCGCTAGGCACATGGCGATCTGATGGTGCACCCGCATAATTTCAAGGCGGTCGTCAAACACCTCTCTCCTGGCAGCGCCTGGACAGATTCCTTCAGCCCCCTCGTTGACATGTTCGAAAATTCCCGCCCACCGTTCAAAGGAATTAGCAGATTCCCAAAAGCAGTCCGCAGCGTTCCCAAAGAGCTCTTGCCGCTGTTTTTCATTATGCTCCGCTCGTTTGAGGTACGAGTAGCCCACATAGTAGGGAATCGTTCCGAAGGTGCAGGTTTTACCAAAGCTTTGGAGTTTGCTGTCAGGTTTTTCCCACAGCTTGGATAATACCTCTACGCGGCAGACCGAAAGACAAAATCCCAGAGCCTCATCCGATGTGCGCAAAAATTTCAGGATGTTTGGCTGCTCTTCCCCAAGAAAGTTGTGTAGTGGGAAGACCACTTCCCGCCGCATTTTCTCAAGCAACGCCGTAGAATCTTTGACAGACCGGCTTGCTTTAGAAATTTTGTCCCGTTGTTCGTTCATCCATAGGCCGAAACGAGTTTCCATAACATTTCCGAGGAAGTTAGCAATCCTGCGGCAGTTTCTGGGGTCAGTAGATTCATCGTATCTTTGGCATCCACACAACTCCTCGCCACAACATAGTCTCAATTCATGTGCAAAGCCCGTGTTATCGTCCACACTTTCCTTCATAGCCTTCAGGTACACGCCGCGAAGACGTTTTTCCAAGTCAATCCTCCTCGAATCCTCAGCCTGCATCTTCTGCAGGCGGAGTTTTTCTCGAAACATCACTTCATTCACCGCCTGGTAGTAGTCACCAGACTCATGTAAGACAATGGACACGGCCTCGCCTCGATCGGTCTGACGCGCCGCACGGCCATAGGCTTGAGTCATTTCCCTTTGGGTGGCGCTGTAGCCGAGAATGACAAACAGACCGCCTCGCTCCTTCTGCCGGTCATTGAGTTTAAAGTCCTTGCCTCTCCCGGCCAGTGCGGTGGAGACCACAATGATGTTGCCGGTGGCGTTCTTTATGTCCGGGGTCTCGTGGTGCTTTCCGTCATCCAGGTACGAAACCACCTCCAACAGATTATTCCGGCCAATGTCCTCAGCACGCTCCTGAGTCTTCTTGAAAACTGTTTTCGCTTCGGAGGGGTATTGCATCAGCACGAGAACCGGTCGTCCTTCAAGGGCTTTCTCTACCGCTTTCTCTGCAACAGCACCATCCCGTTCCTTCTCCGTCTTCAGGGCCCTGGGTTCCTCGAGGGAAAACCGGCGACGAAACGCTCGAGGAATACTCATCACGCGAAGACCATACACCTCCTCCAGGACGCGCTGCGAGCGCCAGCAACCCACCGTGCCCGTCATCCCTCCCATGGCACTTCGGTAAGAGTCCAGAAAGCTGAAGTAGGAGCAAAACACCGGGCACAGTCCTTCATCATTCCACAAACCGCCATTTTTCAAAGAAACAAACGTGCTCAGTCCATCTTGCCAGCTCACACCTCTCTGTAACTCGCCCGTGTCGGCATTATAGGGAATGCCCGTCCCGCCTTCCGCGGCAACGTAATCCACTCCATCACGCAATCCATTTGAAGCCAGCCGCGCGGAGTGGATATACCGATTCAGGCGCAGCTTCGACATTGCCTCGTCCTCATCCTCGACCGTCTTGCATACACTACCAACACCCGACCAGTACGCCTGTTTCAGAGAGTCCGTGTCATCCTCTTGTGCGTGGACTTTTTCCATGAGGTTCACCAGTCCCGGTGTCACGCGTCTTCCTGGCAACCACGGCGAGCTGAGGTAGACGACGTGGGCAAAGTCATTCAGCATGGGCTGGTCGGCTTCGTCCACGAGCAAGTAGCAAAGACGCGACCTTCGGGTCTCTAGTGCCGCATTGCTTTTGGCACCGCAATTCGTGTAAGCCAAGTTGGCGGATATAAACTGCGAAAACGTCCCAAACAGGACGGGTTTATCAAAGCCTTTCGAGGAATCCCCGGATAAAACATGGCACATGTCCTCGTCAAAAAGCTTCTTGAGGAAGTTGTTGAGTTCTGCATGTAACTGCTTAGCTAGTGTTTTGTTGCTGCTGGCCATATCAACCATGTAGCCGCAGTATACCTTGAAGGCTGCGCAGCACCCAGATATGGCCGTCTTGCCTTCTCCGGTTTCCACGTTGAGGAGCGTACTTCCTCGAACCAGTGCGAAGATTGCCACAAGCTGCGTGCGGCTCAAGGGCTTACCATCTTTTTGCATAATACTCCAGCAAATCACGCGCAAGACCTTCTTGAGCTCATCTTCCAAGATTAATAGTTCGTCTTCCTGCTGCTTCACTGTTTTTTTGTCACCACTGCATTTCTTGTTTTTTTTGTACTTTCTCCTGAACTCGGAAAGAGCATCTGCAGGCAACTCGGTTTCAAGCAATCGTTCGAGGCCCTCTGCCAGGTTCACCGTGCGCTCATCACAGAAATGCCTATCCCTTATTTTGTCCCACGTCCAATCGTGAGTTGTGCCGTCTTTGCAAAAATTTTCGTGTTCTTCTTCTCTTCTTCTCAGCTCTTCAATCCATTTCTCGGGCTCATACTTTTTGACAAAATCCAGCTTCTCCTTAGCGAAAAGGATGTGGTGGTTCACATCAAGCAGCGTTTGCAAAGGGCTTCCGCTTTCCCCGCCACGAAAGTGAGCTTCTCCGAGCGACTCCATAAAATCCCAGAATCTCACGTAGTCCGGTTCATCGAGTTCCATCATCCAATGCAGGAGCTGCTGCTTGAGAGTCGACCTGTACTCTGTAGCATGTTGGCTAAACTGGCGTTCAACCCATGTGTCAAAAAGCTGCTCAAACTTGGCTCGTTGTGCCATCGCGACCCATTCCACCAGCGGTATTAACTCGGAACCGGCGTCAAGATACGTTGGTTCCAGTCCGTCCAGAGCTTCCATGAGGAGCATCAAATCGTCCGTTGTTGACCTACGCCGGTATGAAGACTCATCGCTTCCCCGCACTCCTCGGTTTCTTTCAGCTTCTCTTATATCGCTCACCTCCTCGATCAAACACCATGTGACACGCACCAATAAACTTTCTTCGGCATAACGGAGAAACGATTCCATGGCTTCGTTCCGGCGTTTGGCTTCTATTCCAACGAATCCCCCATCCTTAAAGCCTCCAGCTGACCACTGCTGAAGCAAACGAGGAAAAAGAAATTCACAGCTCGCCCTGATCCACCTTTCCTGCGGCAAACCCTTTATATTCTTAACATGTTCAGCAACTTCAGCCCCGCCTTTCCCCATGGCCAGCCAAAGTCGTCGCAGAGTGTCGCGCATTTCATCTTCTGATACACTCCACAATAACTCGTCTAGGCCGCATCCCAGTGGCGCACCCTTCCCCTTGTTTCCTGTCCCCATGGTGCAACGTCCAGTGTCTCTACCGTCTTATACCTTCCAAGTCTCCTCAGGCACCTAACTTTAAATTGTTTTTTATATTTTTGTCAAAATTCGCTTGTCACTAACGAGAGACTTTCTCATTGAATCCCAAAGGGGGCAATGATTGGCAAGCCACTAAAATGGTTAGAAAGGAATCAAAATGGTCTATTGATCTAGCGCTTTTGTACTCACGGGTGGACCTCAGCAGGGTTGGCGATTCACATTTATTAGGGAGTTGTAAAAATGAAAAGAACCGAGGAAAGAGGTTGGGGACAGAGGGAATAATGAATTTCCTGTGGCCCTGGATTGTGGGCTGTTTGAGTAATGTTTGACACAGTGGCACTTGAAATCGTGTATTGTTTTGTGGCGCATTTCAGATGGCGGGTTGTGTGACGGACTCGTGTGCCAGGAAAGGTTCGACTTCCTCGAACAGGGAGAGGAGCTTCTCCAGTGAGATAGGACGTGGGGGTTTGGCGGATATGCCCTTTTCAAGATCACGCAGCTTGTTTATAATATCTTCGGAAAGTGGCTCGCGGTGGTTACACTCCACGATATCTGGCTGTTTGCACTGGCGGTTGTACAATGTAATTAATTTCTCATGGAGATGCCAAAGGCGTGACGCGCATGGACTGTTGAATCTGCCGCTCCACCGTTTCCGCAAAGGCTTCCACAGTCATCTCGTCCTCCTTAATCTGCAGCCTTTCGGCTACTTGACGCCTTTGCTCCACGTATCGTCCTTTTTCAATAATTTTGTACGCTCGCTTGATTGGATTTTTTAGTCTCTCTTGACATTTTCCACAATCCTCCGGGGAAGGGAGTTGTATTCCGGTCCTATCCATCAGGATTTCTAAAATTATCTCGGCCGACCTTTCGCCGCGATTCCACCCGCCACCTCCACTCGGTGGCGGGTAGACATACTCGCATAGGCATGTTTCTAGCAGAGAGAGGCTCCATCCTTTCTTGAGCGCGTCTCTCAAGATGGCGCTCAGTCGACACCGCTCAGTGGTGTTCAAGAAAGAAAGCAGAAAACGCTGTGCGGTAGTGGGTTTTTGTGTGAGCGGGGTTCCATGGATGGTTTGCATTAGTTTATTGCGGTTGTGCACCAAGTCATCAAATGTAGCATGGGATGCGATGCACTCCCCCACACGTGACCAGAGCGGTTTTGGTTGGCCCTCTGTATTACGCAGCTCTTCCAACGAACGCTTATCGGCGATAGAAAGGTTTACAAGGTCCACAACATAGTTTAGGACGCCACTCCCCGATAGGCACAGCTTAGCCAAAAGAAAATCTGCCCACACAAGAATGAGTCGCAACGCCATGTCGACGGTCATGCCATTGTGGAGAGTGTGCTTGTTAAGAAAAATGGTTCCACAGGCTTTGCCTTCGCCCACAAACAAGCCGTGAAATGTGTGCAGTATTCCATTCGCCCTCTCTTGGTTCATTTTCCTCAGCCACTGAAAAATAAAAAGTGTCGGCTCCTCCGCCCAGACTTCGTGCTCAGGTGAATCTCGTAGACCGTTGGCAAAGTTGTCGCACACCTGCATCACACACGGATGTTCTCGGGCCTTGTCGTCGTGCTTTCCTAAAGTTTTGGAAATCAGCTGCTCAACATCCATACCGAATCTCCTCATTTTCTGCTGCCAGTCGGTGGGATGTTCTCGGAGTGTTTTGAGTACTTTCTGTGGGCACATGGGACAGGCTCCGGCGTCTCGTACGAGCTTATCAAATAGGGTCGGGTCGCAAGTCCTTAGACGGCGCGCAGCCCGGCGTGCCTCAGTCATGGACTGGATTTCAGTGAATTTTCGATCCCACAACGACATTTCTACATGAGCCACATACAACTGCCGAAGACATGCCTGCCGGATGGGACCATCGTGAAAGGTGTCCTTTCCGCCTCCCAGAGAAATGTATAACTGCAGAAGTACTTCACAATTTCTTTCCGTCTTTATGTGCGTTTGCATCGCCTTGCGCAACTTTTCAGCAAAGGTCTGCGCATAGCCTTCCACCAATCTATCCTTATGCTCTTCACAAAGTTCTCCAATAAACTTTACACAGCAGCGCACAAACTCCACAGTGAGGCCCGGACTTCCACCGCAGGCGAGATGGTCATTGTATTTCTGGAATGTTTCCATCCTCCGAATCGATTTGAGGAGTCCACACGAACCAACCCTGGGCCATTGGGGTGAGAGTGATCGGGCCTGGTAAACGGTTGTAGAGTCGCGTAGCGTGTTGCTTCGATAAGCCTGCGTGGTGTGAATGTGTTCTGCGCACTCAGTAGAAGTAATGACATTAGTGAGCCTGACAGCGTGCAGTTTAATGTCTCTCAGGGGCTTTTCCACATTCCTGTAAAACTCGCCCACCGCTGAACTTTGTTTTTGCAGATCTGAGGCTACGCTATCTCCCTTCAGAATGTCATCGATTACTCTTTTAAGTTCGTCATCGCTCCCAGCGTACCGATCACTGTTCATGTCGGACTTTTCTTTCCTTTCTGCCGAATCAATGGCTTGGTTTGCCTCAGCCCGTTTTCCCCTCAAAGAAACGCGGCTGACGATCCTGCCATCCACCAACGTATCGTCGTCCGTTGGCATGCCACTCGGGAATCTGGCTTTCTCAACATTTGTGTTACTCAGGTACAGGCCCTCTGTTGGCCTCGATATGTCGCGTGTGGAGCAACCAAGTATTTTGCTCGCAGCCTCTTTGCTTGTGTCTTCCATACGGGCGTCTGCACGTCTTGGTTCCCAGGTGGGGCCGCGCGCAGGAGGCTTTCCCCGCTCCTCCCACACCCTCAAATAACCTTTTCCAAAGCGCCCGCCGTCTCCAGGTTCACCAGGAATTCCCACTTTACCCGGCTCCCCTGCTTTCCCATCTTCGGCATGAGTTTCGACAAACTCCTGGATGCAATCTGTCAGCTTCACATCCCCCTTGTAGCCGCCGCCGCCCCGGCGCCCTGCGCGTCCTGCATTGCCTCCTCGTCCTGGTGCAACTGGCGGGGACTTCGGATAGGCGAGAAGTGCCATGGGGTGTTTCCTAGGCGCCCTTCTCGCGAAAAGTCGTTCCTCACCATCTTTGCCATCTTTACCATTTTTCCCTTTCCCTCCATTCCCACCGTCTCCCCCTTTGCCACCATTTCCCCATTCGCAAGCACCACAATTTTGCCGTTCAACACCATGTTAGCTATCAAACACACATGGCCCGCACTCTGTCCTGGCGTTCCATCCCCGCCACGCTCGCCATCCTCGCCGTCCTCACTGTCTTTTCCACCTCTGGAACATCTACTATTGTAGTCAGCGCCCCTTCTACCTCTCTCTCCTGCATCTCCATTGCGACCACTCGTGTCAATTGTAAAGGACAGGGATCCCTTCCCGCGTAGCTCACACCCTCCTTCCTCTAGTCGGATGGTCCTAGTAAGCACCGTCACATTGATTCCAGGGAGGCACCGCAGTTTGGCATCAGTTATTATTTCAAGCTCCCCCACAAGGACGAGCTCTTTGTAGTTTTCAATGGAATATTCTTGAAGGCAACGGTTGACCTCCGATATCTTCAAAGAATACTTGGAAATCACCAGGGAGTCTCCCTGCGACTTGCAATAAAGCTTTTTACGCCGCTCGACTTTTTTGTTGTTGACTTTTTTCAGGGCTCCTATCCTGTCTTTAAATAACTTTTTAAGTTCTTCCGGCCATACCTCAGGGATATTCCCCTCAATATCTTTAATTTCTTTTCTATCTTGTTCGTTCATTACAACAACGTCTTGCAGCCTGTGCTCGAGTTTGTAAATCCTGTCCCGCATGTCTGATACTTCCTTCACAATCTGAGAGACCTTTATTTCCAGAAAATGATTAAACTCGGAGTCTATGATCTCTCTAAGAGACAAATACTGTATTTCGTTGCCAGGCCTGAGGTGCGCTTTCACTTTTTCATAGCATCTCTTGCCGCTGTCGTCTTCCCCGGACAAAACCAGCATGAGGCAAACACTGCAGCGGTTGCGTCGGTTCGGCTTACCGCACTGACCACATCCTTCTCTGGGCTGTTCCTCAGACACCAGATTCTTTTGGATTTCCTTAAGAACGGCGTCCTTCTCTCTTAAGTACACCGCACTGTTCACGTCCTTCAGCCTAGAGTCCAGCAGTTCCCGCACAGCGCTCCTAACGCAATCTCTTTGCTCCCTTCCTTTCTCCACAGCTTTTCTAAAACGTTCTACTACCTTGTCTGTAGATAGAAGTTGCTTTTCTTCCTCGAGTGGTTGATCAGGGAGGTCAATGGGCTCACGCGGAACCAAGAATCCCTGCACGCACTCCAAGGACGTCTGGACATGTTTCAATATTGCGGCTCGGCGGGAAGGGTCTCCAGAAGCTTCAACAACAGTCGTAACCACATGATCCACAACATCCAAAAGTCTGCTCAAAGGCTGTGCTAACCAGTTCTCTCCTCTGGGGAAGGGTTGGGCGGTTTCTCCTCGATAATATTGCGCAATGTGTCAAGAGCGTTCACATACTTATTAACCTTGACAATCTCTATCTGGGTTACTTCCAGTATTTCCGCTATTGGCTCCACAAAGCTTCCGAAGTGCTCCTGCACACGGCCCACGTATTCGTTCAACAGCTTCTTGTATTCCGGACCTTCTGGTAAGGGAAACTCCACACCAAGTATGTCTTTTAGTGCGTGGTCGAAACGACCCCCATCCTCCAGGACAAACTCCAACGTCCAGAACCCGGCCGCCACCGTCCGCACCCCAACATTAACGAAAGCCTCCACACATTCTTTATCTTTCTCTGGTGACCCTTGTTCCATAGCACCCATCAACCATTTCTCCCAAGCCTCCTTGAAGGCATGGATCCCCCTCCTCACGTCAAAAGCAAGGCCGCAAACCAGGAAAAAGTAGAAGCTTAGTGAGGGGCCATGGAGCATGAAGAGGCCCGTAAAGATACTCAATGCCCGGATCCCATCCACCGTTTTACAACGATCTCTTATGCTCTCAGCCCATTCCTTCATTTCTCTCACGGCTGCGGGGTCTTCAAAGTCTTCATTGGTCGCAACAGCAAACCCCAGGATCAACAAAAGCTCCTCAAATGAAATATCTCTTCTTCTGTCAGCAGTTTCTTTTGCATGTCGCAGGACCGGCAAAAACGGCCACAGCGCCTCCTCGATGTAAGGCGGATATCCCCCCTTCACGTGTCGTCTGACTATGGCCGCAATCTTCTTAATCTCGCTCTTCTGCTCTGCGAGAGGGTGGCTCCCACCAACCACACTTAAATCCTTCAAGTAGAAAACCAGCGAGTTGGTCGCGTCGACCGTATCCTCTTCCTGAGCCATTTGTTTTCACTAACTTACCTTGATAAACACCTAAAAGCAACAAAATCTCAGAAATAGAAGTCAAACACCTTCAGCTTATCAAAAACCGCTAAAGTGCCTGAACCTTGCAATTTGAAAAGCGGTATTCACTTTACTCCTTTGTAAATCAGGGGGAAGCAAGGATAAGGAAGAGGCATTTTTTAGAAATTGTTTCTATTTTTTGAAGTGACATAATGTTATTTTGTGGAGAAAAACATGTGCGGGCCACTTTGAAAAATGAGGCGAATGTAAGAAACATCTTGGGCATAAAATGAACTCTCAGGAAAAAAAACGACAACTAGATCTGACTCGCTGTAAACACTTTGGAACGTTGAGTGGTGGAATAACAACCAAAAATACACTACTTCCAATAAGTTCCGCCATCAATGAGTGGAAGGTATAAAAAACAGAGGAACTCTTTCACTTTTCCTCCCACTTAAAAATCAGCGTTGTCAGGCGTTGCATTGGAGATGCACACGTTTCCGACGAATGGCGTTGCCTTTACCAATTGTTTTCCTTTATAGAACGCCGGCCACAAGTGGCTGCAGGACCGCCTCAATGTTTCCCTGGTCTGCCATGGCTATGAAGTTGGCAGCTCCAGTCGATCAATACTCGATTGTATTTGGTCATCCATTCCGGTCAGTTTCACCCTTCCAACCTTTTTGGGATTTATCGTGCCAACGGTGGCCTGCAAATCCCTGGCGGTGTTTCGCAGCTTTTCCGTCTGTGACGTATGGTTTTTAATGCGATCCCAACCGACTGTGTGTCGCTTTGCATCTTTTTCAGCTCCGCTTGATAATTTGAGTTCATTTTTATAAAGACCTTATTCTTTTTTTGACACAGAAGAAAATGATCTACACCAATAAGCAAAAATAAAATAAAGTGTATGACAGTAAATTGTATTTTATAAATACTTCCAACGTCTCAGTTTCACACTCAAGACGGGTGATGAATATAATGGGTATGTGGGTGGCTTTAAAATAACATTTCTTTCTTTTTTTTAGGAAAAGAAAAAAATGCACACTCAAACTCTTATGCCACAATCATAGTTTGCACACTCAGACAATGAATCTGTCCAGCGGCTAGCTGTGACGGCTTATAACCATTCGAGTGGTAGTCCATGCACAACAATTATGGGAAAGTCAAGGAACGAAAATTTATAAATTCACATGCATCCCCGCATTGGGAACAGTTCAGAGCCGTGCTATTATTATTCCCAGCATTCCCTTCGCTTATATTCCTTTTGTATATTCATGTGTTATTTTCATTACCGTCATTGAGTCGTGTGGTGCGTCCCAACCCTGTGGCCTAGATTAACTTCATTACCTTCAACTATTATGAACCCCTCATCACTCCCTTCCTCCTAAGCACCAAAAAAGAAGAAAATGAGAAAAAAGCACTGGGTATTTGTAGGGGTTTTCTTACACCTTCATGCAAAAAGAGCGGAAGAATACAGAGACACATGGCACTACTTTCAGATGGCTTCAATTACAGGATCAAAAGGGAAAATCAAGTGTGCATTATCATATTCCAATTGTTTTTGCGTTCCATTGACTTGTCGATAGTTTGACAGCAAGAAACACATGCCAGAGCTTTCCTTTTGCATCGCTTGGTTCCATGTAGTTTATCGGTGTTATGCATATTGTTGCTCCGGGACACTGCCGTGTATCGCGGCTGGTGTCCACCTCCCGGATGCGCGGTAAGGAATTATCCTCATCGTGTTCTTCCGTGTGCGCACTCACCCAGAGAGAAGGTACGGCTCGATGTCCCTCTTCCAAAGCTGAGCATGTTCGGTCGGGCCCATTGCGAATGGCCCCACAGCCCGCGGCGAAGGCAACCGCGGTTATAGGAAATTTCAGGATTTCTCATTATTAGGTGCCGGTGCATATTCGTAATTCCTGTAGGGCAGATCAAGGCTGGTTATTCACATGCTCTCCCTTCCTGTGAAGCGAGGGCCGGAGATGTCCGATGATATCACGGCATGCTGTGGAGGAGGCTGGTAAGAAAACCTCGCCGAAACTTGTAGAAAAATAGATTGAGGAAGACCAAAGATTAAGAGCAATGAGAGCACACAAAATCACCCGCAATAAGTTAGTAAGCAAACCATTTTACAAGAAAAACATTTAGATGGAATATGTGAATAATGGAAAATGGCTATCAGAAAAGCTGTAAGTTATGAAGTTACGGGTGAACTGTTAGCTCATCCTCAGTTCCTTCGTCGAGAGGAGAGCCATATGCAGGTAAAAGAGTGCAATTGGTGATTGGAGTAAGCATCTCGTGGTAAAACATATGATGAGCCCACTACCCACGTATCGTGATGCCCATAGCCCGCAGGAATGGGACGTCACGGAAGATACAGCCCTTCCAGATGATGCAGCCTCTCGGGAAGTTTTTCGACAACTTCCTCCCGCTGCGCATCGTTTTCGATATAGTGGGATGGGTCTTCCAGGAAAGCAGCGAGAGTCGCATTGGGGTTGCAGGCTCCGTAAGTTGTCCCTTATTTCTGAGTCAGAAAATCAACGAGGCAAGCGCCTTCCCAGGATTTGAATGCTTTCCGGAGGATCCCTTCCAGCTCACTGTCCTCAGTCCCTCCTGGTTCACGCTGCGTGCTTGGACTGCCGGCTACTTGACGTGTGAGCTTGTCACTTGCCTCGCTGCTGCTTTGCACGGACATGCTTCCGCTTGCTAAGGAAGACTACGGGTGCTTACTGGCTTCTCGGACGGCTTCATCCAAGATGGGTCTTGGAGTCCAGGCCAACAATGTACTCGCTCCACGAAGAGCCCAATCGCAAAGAGTTATGATGGCATCACCCACAAGGTACCGGACGTCTTTGACCGTATTGTCATGCAAGCGTTCTAACATCTGCCGCATAGTGTTTCTGCACTTCCGTGCGACGGTTGGCATCCTTGATGTAGCGCCCTGATCATTGTTTAAGAAATTCGCCGAACGTTGGGCGGCAGAAATTCTCTATTGGTTCATCCGTAGTACTCCACAAGAAATAAAAAAGGTTTATCTCGCCCCGCGTCTTACATTCCTGGATAAGGACTTGTTCCACTTCACTCTCAATCGTGCAGTTTGGCACTGCTTCCCTTTCACTTTCCATATTCATATGCTTCTTTTTTCTTAACAACCACATTTTACTCTCTCACACGGCACTATTGTTGCATCCAATGCTATAGCGGAGACGCTTATAAGTTCTGTTACTGGGACAGACACAGAGAGACAAGACAAATCTACGGATATTTCGAATAAGGTGCTGCCTCATACGTAACCTCATTACCATCTAAATAATGTAAGTGATGATAATGATTTCCTGGAGGAGGGAGTAATGGGGCTGCGGTATGCACAACGCTATATTGTGAGGGTTGTAACAACGGCCGTGACTTTCACTGACCACATTACCATAACCACAGCACAAGAAGCCATGAAACATAAAACTAATAAAGCCACGTATAATTCCCGAAGAAATACAGATAACATCGTTCACACCTTATTCTCACCATTGCATCCTATTCAGTACACTTTCCACATGCCTTCGGCGCCGCTCCTAATAGAAGAACATTATGCTTTGTAAGGTTGAGAAGCAAATTTCATCCATTTTGAAAAGGATCCTCAATTTTTTCACGACTGCATGGCCATTTAACACTTGAAGATAACTGAGAGACCATGGGAAGACGGGAGGAAGAAGAATCCCTTCCTCTATCAGCCTGCCACTTGAGACCACATGCCCCACAAACTCCCTTCAATGATCGCAACTGGTAATACCACCGGGGAGTAAGAGTGGGGAGACAACAGACATTTGAAATAACCCAACTTGCAAAACCTTGACAAAAAAACTTTCACCTTATGGTAGCGGAGCACACAATTCCTGCCCATGGTTTTCTAGCTCCAATACCTTCTGTACAAAGTTTTCCATCCTCAAGAGAGGGTTTGAACTTAACCGCGATATCCTCTCATAGGCCCTGCGGGGTGCAGGTGTCTGTGCTTCCTGAGGGCACATCACCATCCCACTAAGGCAGGAATGACTAAGTATGACAAGTGAAGCTCCAGAAAAAGTCAAAAACCGCTTTGAAAATGTTAAGCTGACCAATGGAGTTTTTCCACTCGGCACGCTCAATTTTCCAAATTCATGCCCCAACAAGCGGGACCACCCTCAGTGGTCCCCTTGGTGACCCTGATGCCCGGTTCCTAAAATGTTTTGTGCGGACGCTTTCCTTTCTATTTCGAGTCTGGGACTCAACACACCAAGACATTTCTAAAACCTAAAGTGGTTCCAGCGAGTAAAACGTAAGAACATGGTCTCAATCAAAATCATTCAAAGCTAATTGGAACACTAACCGGCAAAATTTTGAATTACCATCCACACAGTCTGCCCCACAAAAAAAACACCATCGAAATGCGTTGAAATGTGCAAACAAACAATACTACACCGCCTTCCATTAACAGCCACTGCACACACGCCATTAAATCGCAAAATACCGACGAAATCCTTGAAAGCGGAACAAAAGCCACAGATTAGTGCAAGGACACCCTTAGCTCAAAAATGAAAACCGACAGAGAGGAAAAACTACTCAATGACAACATTCACCAACTACGAAAAAATGGAGACAACAGTATTCGTCATTCCATCGACATAACACAATACCAACCAAAACCAATATAACACTGGATCATGATATTACACACAAAAACAGCTCAATCATTTAGAGCGTTCACATCCCTACAGTACTCCACAGCACTGCATTATTTCAAACTCATGCACCATATCACATAATGGCGCTTGATCACATAATATCACCGTTTCTTGTAATTGAATATCCTGATGTTTGTGCGGGGAAGCCTCTTTTTTGCCTATATGTTATTTATGTGGAATTTGCTTGTGTGGGTGTGGAATATATTCTTTATTTATTGTGAAGCATTTTTCTACCTATCCTTTGTGTTGTTGGTAATCTGACGAGTTATTATCGTTTTTTTTTTTTGGTAACAGGAACGTTTCGCAACGTTGCGTAGTAGCGGATACGTTGCCACTACTCATGTGCTGTTGTATGACCTGAGTAAAGGGAATCCCCTGGAAGTGCTGCGGATGTCGCCCACCATAAGGGGTGTGGGGTGAACGCATGGAACACAACGCCGTGGCACTCAACGAAACGTTTTGGTGCAGCAACGGCTAGCATGCCCCCAAACTAAGGTGGGAGGCGTGGGCACCATCCACTCGCAAGATGGGCGGGCTCCATATCCACTCACGGGGTTCAACGAGCATTGGTGCGCCCTCTAATGTTGCCGATGTGCACACTACCATTTTGAGAGACGCAGTGCAGGCAAATGCATTTCTTCTTCACTAGTGTGGGGTGTTTCCTTTGCTGGTTAATGCGCACAATTAAAGGAAAAAAGGAAAAATAAAAAAAGAATAACTACACAGAAAATAATTGTGCGATACATAACCCCCACAGGAACGCGCTCGAAATGCATAGTTGATTACATTGGGAACACACTCCAAGCCATTGGACTGGATGAAAAGGAATTGTAGCACGTGACGAGTTGCCTGGGAGTTGTTTTCCGAGTTATGGTTGTTCGGCATATTTATTGGGTGCATTTAGTGTGATTTGCGATTCGAAGGTGCCATTGGGAGTGTTATGGTTATTGGAATTATAGTAATATTTGTGTATTTTGCTAATTTATAACAGATTGTGGTATACTTATATTTATGAGAACTATATTTAAGAATACCTTGAAAGCTGGATGACAGTGATTTCCTTGTGTTTGGTTGGTCTCTGGGTGATTGTTTTTATTCGCCCATTTCTGGGGGACGTGTAACAAATATTTAACAGTTGTCAAGAGGTCGTTAGGAACTTTTATGCCGGCCGCTTGCTGGAGATGTAAGTTGTTCCTTTCGGAGTGTTCCTGTCTCACGTCACAGTGCGTGAGTGTTTGGTTGAGGGATGGACTTGTTTTGATAGCCCGATAAATATGCGCTGTTACCACTCCCGACAGGCCATCGCCCTGAAGGGCAATAATTCAATCACAAGACGACGCAAGCGCCACGAGGCCCTTCGTTGGGGTAATATTTCTCAATTCGTTCAGTGACACTCTCCCGGAAACGATGCTCTCGAAGTGAAGAGGTTTCAGAATTATTTCACGGGGATTCACCGATCCCAATAAATTTTTTTTCCCCTACAGCACTTGATTGGCACAATGGGCGGTCAATGCACCACGCGGGAAGGTTTAGTGGCGTGCATGACTTTCCTCACTTCCCGGGGAGTCGCATCAGTTGTGTTGGCAAGGTGCTGCTCAGCTTTGGTATTGGAACGCCTAATCCCAATGAAGGATTGAGTGCATGTGAAATATTGCAGCAAGTATCCCGCCACTCTTCTCTTGATATCATGTGAAGCAGCCTCCGATAATGGCGTCACTGTCTGACAGCCTCTCTCACCCATCTGTTTCAGCCTCGTTGCCTTTTGCTGCTCGTGAACTTGGTGCTTCACCAGCGCTTTTCCAAGTTTCGGTTTCTGAGGTTTAACGATGTCAAAAGCGGTGTTGAATGAGTCCCTTCCCATTACAGCGCTCACTACCATTCCCAAGCGTTGCTATCATCGCCACACGCACCTCAATACGCGCATCGCTCCTCCCACCACAGACATGAAAGGGCACGTGCAGGGGAAAAATTAGGATGTGGGGCCCCGGTGGCTAATGGGGTCCTAAGGGCGACTACACCTCTTAAGTCCTCCCACGGAAATGTAAAGCGGGAGAGCCACTATCAAATAACTTGGAATGCAACACAATTAACAGTGAGCGTCCCACATCTCATACCCACCACGAGGTCCGTGGCCACAGGCAGGCACGCCGTGTTGTCAGCCACTGCCATTTGGTGTTGTGTTACGTGAGGTGTAACAGCAGCATTGCGAGCAGCAGGAACCTTCAGCATCCGGAGTGACAAATGCCAACCAAATTTCATCAACTCATGTGGAAGTCCACACACACACCACCGTTACCAACACAGTCGGCATTCGGAGATTACTCCACCGTCACAAGCACGCGGACTCCCGGTCCCTCACTTCCCACACGCCTTCAGCCGGCCACCCACGGAACCTCGAGTGGAGGAGCGGAGGTGGCGGAGTGAGAACAATTCATCCGCCCTGCCTGTGGGCATGAGGAGGAGCAGTGAAAATAAACCAGTTCAAAGCGGCCGCAGCAATATTATCAAAAGAGAAAACACCTGCAATCCAATCAGCAGCAGCCAAATATGGAATAGAAATAAGCCACGCCGGAGACAACAGTAATCACAACGCTGCCATCCTCCACAACATCCCAAGCACAACGCGGTCCTCCATCTTCGGCATGACACCTTGCGAAATAATCGAGAGTGATTGAAAGGGAACTGGGAATAAAGCAGGTAATCGCGTTCAGCTGAGAAAGGACAACACCATCTCATCATCTCACCCACGTGCAGCATTTCACTCAATTGCACTATTTGGACCGAATGGCACAATTTCTCAAAACAGAGCACCTTCCTGATGTTTGCTGCAGACCGCTCATCGTGGCGTCAAGGTCTAGCACCTACCAATTGGTATGATCTGTCAGGCATATTTGTTCCTTTCCACAATATACGAAGCGCCGTACCATCGATCACATGTTGAAATTAATGTGAGGCAAATGCGATTGCATCTCAAGGGCCTCATAACAACAAATTTGGCCCAGCGCAAATTTACTCTCGGAAATGTGGCTGTTATGTGTTCCGCGGCTGATTACCCCGACTGAATGGAACCCACCGATGTCACGTGTAGCCCGCCAACCACGAGGGGTTTGGGGTGACTTCAACGGGTCAACTGCCACGGCCACAGGGCGGGGCATCTTGCCGCAATGGCGGACACTCCCTCCGCACCAACGTGTAAGACGCGGCCACCACTCACTGGCGGAACAGGCAGGCTCCATTTCCAAAACTGAGTCCCACACTGCCATGGCATCAGGGCGTTGTGCGTGTCAGTGCCATTCCTTCTGCTCACCAGCGTGGGGTCATTATTTCAACCGCTAATCCGCACAATGGAGAAAAAGAGAAGGCGAAAAGAATGCCCAGTCCGAAATTAATCGCACGATGCCGCCACTTCAACTCCCAGCCGGTGCGAGACAAGCAACTCGGCGCCCCCGTTTACAGACGGCCCTTCCGAAGTCAAAGTCGGATGGAACCGGCCAAAAGGGCAATAAAGCGGCCGCCACAGCAGCCACCCAACGCTTGGGCCATTCAGCCACGCATCTCAACAAAGCCCTAACGAGAAAAGAAAGGAAAGGAATGGGAGTGCTGAGGGAAGAGATGCCTATTCGAATGAAGTAACAGCACCAACCACTGTGCCACAACACAGCTACTCCGACACGCACACGCGTAATGTCAGTTACCAAAATAGAAGATATAAACCCCACACAACCCCAAAGCGTGAGGGGTGAACAAAACAACGGGTGAAAGTAACGGCATTGCAGGCGAGAGTCAACTCAAGCCGCCACAAGGAGGATAGGCCCTAAATGGTGAGAGCGTGCCTTGCCATGGCCACCACACGAGTGGCATATGCACCATGAAATAATGAGAGGGAAATAAAAAATAAATGTAACAAATATCTGAATGAATAAAACAGCAGGAATAAAAGGGTCACAATGCTCCTTGCAAACAGTTTGCTCACCACGCGCCATGCAGCAATGCGTGTTGCTGTGGCGGTGTGTGGATATGTGAGACGCCTTTCCCTCCACTGATTATTTTCACCGCCCTCTCACAGCCGCCATACTAAAAATGAAAGAGAAAAATGGAAACAACGAATTAGGAACACACGCACGCACAGGGGGAAAGCAATGAAAATATGAGGAAACCACAATTGGAGTCGGTACTCATATTCATTTGCTATCAGCAACGGCCACTGCTGTTATGTTGACGCCACGCAAGTCTCAAACAGTAGCGGCAACGTCCTCTGTTATAATGCTGATGTAATATATTTCCTGTAAAATCAGTTTGGCAAACAGGGGTTCACCTGCTGTTGACTACTTAGGCCTCATGCGTGTCACCTCTATGCCTTATGAACTCACTGGTAATGTCTGAGCTTAGTGTTACCTGGTACTGGTGGATCCTGTCCCATAGGGCGAGGTCCGTGTCATTAGCGGCACCGCCGGAGGTCGAGCAGTTCTGACGCTTCTTAATAGCCGTGCTATCCACGTGTTGGATGTAAATGATTTCCCAGCTGCCGTTTTTTTCAATCCTCCCCAGTCCTCAAATACTTTTCCCATGTAGTCGCGGAACTCACGCACTGTAGTCCTTTTGGTGTGGTGCTCCTTCGCTTTGGTTATTTTCAGCAGGACAATCGTCTTGGGCCCCTTTCCTTCCACAACAAAGAAGCCGTCCACATGAGGGAAGTCTGGAATGAGAGGTTTTTAGATACAGCCCGTCTTAAGCTCCCGCTTTGGGCCGTCGGACGCGAACTCGGAAAGGGTCGTAGGCACGCGTCCCCGTTGCATGAGCACTGACTAGTGTATTGCTTCATTCCTACGGGGCAGGTGCTTGAGGCGTTTGACCAGTGTGTCCACACAGTCTTTAAACATAAAAATGTCCAGGCTCAGCTCTTCAAGTAAGCAAACACACTTCTCCAGCGCACCACAAAGTATGTGATATATCAAGTTTACCTTAAGGTGTGCCGCACGCAGCTTCCTCGCGAGTTCCTTCAGCACATATATGGACGTGACTCGGTTCCTGCACTCAAACTTGTCCTTCACCTTACGATGCACCAACTTCATCAGTTTGTGCGTGGTGTCGTCCTTACGCCACCCACTCCGATTGTCAAACACATCCATGTAATGTCTGACATCATCCCGCATCGATCGCATGGCACCATCCACTTAGGTCACACGCTTCTCATACGTTACCTTATCTGCAAGCGCGTAGCGCGGCAGCGGGCCGATCATGTCAATGCGCTCCTTTAGCACTTCACGGTCATCCGCGGCATCGACATTTTCCTTCTCAACTTGTTTCTTCCCCTGCGAGTGCCTCTCCCACACAAGCGCAGCTTTGAACTCGGCATCCTCGTAGCAGTTCATGTAAATAGGAAGCGTGCGATAGCGCTGCGTTGTAAATTCATGGAACTTACTCGCGTTGGGTGATGTAATCAATACAATGCCCCAGGATCTTGGCAAACGCTCAATAATAGCATCACTCCCACCCATGTCAAATATTATATAACCCTTCACACCCCGTCTTATCATGCCTTCAATTTCATCCACAGCGACCTGCTGCTTTTTGTAAAACACAACCCTCCTCTCCTCGCGGTGGAAAAGATACGCCTTCCCCTTCACAAAGTACGCCACCGCTTTCAGCCATTCCGGCTTGTAGTGCAGCATTTGATAGAGCAGCAAGGAGCCGGTGGCAAACGATTTGCCAATTCCTGGCGTGCCAATCACAATAAACGGGTGCACATCTTCTCCATGTTTCAATCACTCGTCAAGCCCTTTCTTAACAATGTACCACATTCGCAGATCCTCCTTGCGGATGTATGCGTCACACGCAGCATTGTACACAGCCAGCGTCACCGCCCCCTTATCTTGTATCTCACCCGCACTGAACAATATGTACGGCCATCCCTCCCATGTGGAGAGAACTGCCAGCACGAGTTTCCCGCACACACCGGGCACCTCATCGCCCTCCCACGGCTCTTCGGGATCATACGGGACATCTGCCTGCGCCTCGGACCATAAGTGTGGCTGCACTCCATCTTTCACGTTCAATACACACATTTCAAGCCACATCTTGTCGGACTCACTGCTCCTCACAACATAACACCACTTTGCGTTGAACACGGAATCGTACACGCCGTCAATCACCTCTACACTGTGTGCTTTGCCAATCCTCATGGCTTCCTCGTTACACTTCGCACAATCAACCGCGCCATCCAGTTTGCCCTTCACAGAAGCATTAATATCTTCCACCTCATTAGCGGCAGCCGTACGTGACCACTGAGAGAAGGAAAAAATTCCTCTAACACTCAGCATATCGACTCCCCCCTCATTGCACTACATATTTCACATGCCCTCACATATTCCCTGTACGGCTGTGAGCTTGTGATCGCTGTACGCAAAGACTCATCTCTTAAAAAGAAGGAGGGGCTACCGACACACACAGACATAGAGACGTTCGGAGATCCAAAGGTTTCACCAAAGTGTTCCATCAGGAAGTCGTGCAGGCCCATGTCACTCAATCCACCGTAGTTACACAGTAACACTTCCTTAACAGGACTGTCCAGCGTCCATGTGCCACTCACTCGTACCAAGGTCTCGTGGCTCGCTGCAGCGTCACCATCAGCCTTTCCTTCCATCTCATCCCTCGTCTGCCTCACTCCCCGCTCTTCCATTTATTTAATCCGCTTGTGCTAATTTCTTGTTCTCAGTGCGATGTTTACAATCCGATAGTAAAGGAAGTGAAAAAAGGGGCGAGTGAACAGTGGCACAAACACACAGGCACTGCCGTCGGTCACACACGCGAGGCAGGGGCACCACGCCACTTCCTTCAGACACATTCAAAAGGGAATAAACATCCTTTCAATGGGAATTATGGATTATGTGAGAAAGCGGCAGACCAATGCCACGCGTGGAGAGTGTTAAGTCACACCGCGTCACGCACTCGAGCGCAATGGGCTTCCCTCTCACATCAGTGCTCTGAAGGTGTGGCTGTGCAGCAATATGAAAAGTGCCTGTAACAAATGGGCCGCACTCGCACTGTCACACCGCACGCACGCATGGCTCTCACTCCTGAGCTCACCGCCACATTACACCACTGGAGGCAGCATTTGTTGCAGGGGCGTGCAGCCAAAGTCAGCTGGCATCACGCATCCCTCCCTGCTACCAACACTGCATGAGCCATTTCCAGCTGTGTCCTCCATCCAACCGCTCACAGGAATAAGTCACGGAGCAGTTGCAAGGCCATGCAGTTCAACACCCAAGCAAATTGCATCCCGAGCTGTTAAGGTGCGATTATTATTTCTCACATTTGTACAACTTTGGTCACCTTCCGGCACTCATGCAAGGCCACTCCACTCATTGAGGAAATCAAAGCCCTCTGAAGTGAAGGCAGCACTGAGGCAATATGGTCCATTTGATAACGCAGTGCCTGCTTCGAGCGTGTGCTGCGACCACATTACGTGACTGCCCTCACACCGCGAAGTCACTCAATGGCGCAGGCAACCATGTTTACGAATGACATGCAGCGGTATTCCGCCCACGGAGGGTCAGTGCTCCTCCCAACTCCAGCCAATCAAGTGGCTCCACCGCATCCCCCTCGCTCCCACCACTGTCACTTGCCTTCATAATTCCCTCACTCCAACACATGGGCACCGTGCCTACACAAAACTGATCTCATGCCAGTGAGCCGATTGCTGAGAGATATTCCACTGAGCGCAGCACAATGGGGCACTGCAAAGAGCAACACATTTCCCACGCTGCCGCCTGAATGCCAATAAAAGCTTAATTCCTTCTTGAGACACCCGAAAGGATAATACACTCCCCGTGCACTCAACATATTGCTGGCATTGGGAATTCCAGTGCTGTTACTTCGCCTTCAGCTCTCGTGTGCTGCTTCCGCTCCATCCTGCGCTCCACAGTGCACGCCGCCACTCCTCACTCATCGCAGCCTCCCTTCAATCGCATTGGGAGATCCTCCAGCCACACTGCCACACAAACCGCTCTCACCGTATAGTTCCACTTCACTGAGAGTTATTCCACTCCATACTCAAACGAACACACACACGAGCACAAGTGAGCCCAAATGACACACACAGCAAACATCATCCACTGATGCCAAAAGCGAGGCTACAGGCCGCACACTAACGGCACGTGAGGCCACACAAACTTGTAAGGATGACACGCAACGCAGGCCTGGGAATTTGTTTTCACTGCATGTTTAGGGCGGCTGCGCTCGCTCAGGAATTTTTAATAGTGTGCCTGCATGTGCTCCTTTGGCTGTTCATGGTGTATAAGAAGGCGTATGTGTTAGTAATCGTATCATAATCAATGCTGTCAATCTTTGCTAGAATTTATATAAAATATTCTTTTAGCGTACAAGTCCCATGCCTCATTGTGGAGTATTTTATTGTTAGCCGCACTTCCCGGAGGGATACATTTCTTATTGAATAGGGCGTTGCACCTATCATTATCCAACTCTTGAGTGACTAAAGTATTGCGTCCAGCTGTTTCCGCTTCTCCATGTTGGCAGTATATTGTCGATAAACAATGCACTGCCTCCCGCTCTCTTTGGAAAGAGAAGGACCACATGTCACAGGCAGAGCTGCTTCAACAATCTTATTGCAATACAGTCTCGCAATGCGCCACTCATTCCGACTTTCTCCTCTTGTGTGTTGGATGATGATGGGATGCGTTTTGTCAGTCTGCCGTGTCATGTGCATGATGGGTACTCTCCCCAAGTTGAAATAATTCGTTTCACCGCCTGCTAACGTGGAAACATTGCGGCAGCTGGCTTGTCTCACGAACAAAGGCGTCCAGTCTTCCGTTCGTTGTTCATGCACAATATAAGGTCAAGCATTCGTACAGTGTTTCTTTATTGATATGCTGCCTATCACAATCAATAATTGTCTTAATACCAGTTTTTTGATGGCTGTGTAACTACTTTCAGTGCTATTGGAGGCAAGCGCGAAGTATTCAAGAACTTTTCGTGGTTGTTATGGCTCTATTCGTAACCTTCTAACTCAACTCTGTAGCTTCTTTTTAGTTACGCAGTTAGTTCCCCCGTGTCGCTGAATACTCGTTTTTATTTGTACGACTGTGCACTCGAGTATTGCATGACCCCTGTTTCTTAGCTTTTCCCATTGCTTGTGACATTACTGTGGAATATGGCTACCTGTACCACACAATAGATCCGTCCATCCGAGCTTCATAGTCATAATGAGCAGCCCCCAACTGGTGCCCATAAGAGGTGAGTCATGCATTTTCCCTTTATCTAAGTCGTCCAAACTATACTCACATGGCTGTGCAGTGCTTTGGTGAGCTCCTTGTGTCAGACGAGCTGCGTTTGGTCCATATGCCCATACCTCACTGTGCCTTTCCACCTTTTGCAGGTTGTAATACTCTCTGGCCTTTATACACTCAATGTAACGCGTGGAAACCCTTCTCTGTTGCTTGTAATTGTTTCTAATGTGGTACTCCTAGCGTTTCCTTCCTTTCCGGGTTGTAATGTATCATTCCACTTACATTATGTTCTCCCCCAAGTCACCACGACCATTGCTTCAGCCTCCCAGTGTGAAGGTGTGGTTTTTACTCACGTGTTTAGCTCAGTTCTTCCCACTCCAACAAAAGTGCATTAAAACACACCGCCGTACCTTCAGGAAGCATCATTGTTTCAATGAACATTGAGTGGGACCACATCGCATATCACTCTCACTCAACTCCCAAGCACACTAATGCTACAGTTTTCAATCACGTCCATCTCAAGCTTTTTTCAACTTCGAAGTGCCTGACTACAATCGTTATCTCCTTTATCAAGCCTCAAATCATCCCATGATGTCCTTCCCTTTATCATCTTTCCTGGGTCATACTCTACCATCAATAGACACATAGCAGGTGGTTCGCTTCTAACAGTGGGAAGAACGATACACGCATTCCACTTGTATTGCTAGAACTTCCATAAGTGTTCTTCCGGCATTGTTCTTGTACTGCATTACGTCATGTTGATATGGTCAAGAAAATAATCCTGGAGGCAACGTAAGACCTTGGTATGCACCTGATTGATACAACGCTAGAATAACTACTAACAAGGGCATCCGCACGAGTCCTCATAACCCTTCCATGCACGGGTTGCACGTTCCTCAAATGTGTGGCACTCAGTCCTACCACCGAAACTCTCCACTTCAGCAGATTATCTGTCAACACTATTCAATATATGTTTAGTGCATGTCTTTTATACAGTTTTCATACGCATCAAGGTTGCACAGGTCCATAGTAACCCCGGCGCAATGAAATGAATATCGCTGTCATTCCCCTGGCCCTTGCTTTGCACATAAGGACTCCCCATTATTGCCATCAGCGCATCTGCTGTTACTGGTCACTTCTCTTCCCACGCCTTGTCTGCTGACATGGCTCCCCTTTTCGTTCGCTGCGATTTTTACGAGCATTATTATCCGCATTCTGTTTTCAAAGTAATAGTAATAATAACAATGGAAATGGACTCACATTGTGCATCCATGACTTTTTTAAACTCCGAATGTGTCATGCTCTGGGCTGCTTCACAATACTTGAGCAATGAGATTACAACCTGAATATGAATGGGGTTACGATTCGATGAGTTTAATAGTCCCTCCTTAACTTCTACTTCTTGCCTCCACCGACTGTTCGCAATGTCTATTGTCTTCTGACGCAGCATTTAAGGGCGTTTCTGCAGCCACAGCGCGCGGCGCGCCATGTTCACTGAATTGAAGATGCCCTCTCCTCCATGCAAGGCTTCCATAAGCTTGACACCAAGCATTTCTGCCAAGCCTCCTTTCGGCACATGCTCATGGGGATGTCAGCCCGCTGCCGTCCCATTAGTGAGTGGTCGCATGTTAACGCCGCAAACAGTGCAGGATGGCATGTAGCACGCAAGAGCTTTATCAGTGTCCAACACCTGCTGCCCACTGCCAGCACTATCGGAATGACCCACCAACGTGCTCTTAAAGGCATGTCTGTAGCATCCCTTTTTCCTTTCACCGCTTCTGAGGCATTTGTCCTCCCACGCCTCAACATGCACTAATGTTTCTATCAAATTGTCATTGCCCTCAACCGAGAAAGTCTTCACTGCCGTTTCACCACTTGCTAGCGTAAAGCTTGCGAGCTCGAGTACGTACTTTGCTGTCTCTCCATTATCGCATGTGAATTCCCATAAGACTTTCGCACACCTACGAATATTCTTACACACCGCTCCTCCTTGAACAATCTTCAGCTCCTCTTGTTCAAGGCAATCAGTGTCCTTCATAAGTTTACAAACGCGAAACCTCCAAGCACCGCTCCTAATGCCTGCGCCAAACAGGGTTCAATTTTGACCACAAGCAGATCTAAATGTCGCCCCCTCGGTTGGACTACGCAGACAGCCTGCTGTGCAATGTCTGGTGACAATTTATTAGCTGAAAGAGCCTGCTTTCCGAGTGTCCCTCTGCAGCCCGGGTTGCCTTCGAGGCGGCTCCTAATTTCCTCCAGCCACTCTTCGCGAAACTAGGGAACCTTGCCCCTGACTCACAACTAATGGTCTCCAAAGGAAAACTTCGATTCCCGCAAGGTTCTTTCGTATGCGTGCAACCAGCTTCCCCTTACCAGAGTCAGAAAAGCAGTTCACTTGTTGATCATTTTCTTTACTGTCAATCCTGCGAGTGATGAGGTACAAAGGAGGTATACAGCGCCAGTTTAATGGGTTAGAGAAGGAACTGAGTTAATCACCAAACTCTTCACACAAGCAAAACACCATGCAGTCATCCTCCCCTTCTCTATAAGCAATGAATATGCTCCCCGATGGTCACCCGAGTAACAGACCCGGATTCTTCACGAGGCATTCAAGGGGTTCTAACGGTAAAGAAACGAAGACAGACTGTGGGTCCAAGGCCACCAACCAGCGA
This sequence comes from Trypanosoma congolense, assembly GCA_002287245.1. Classification (NCBI taxonomy): domain Eukaryota; phylum Euglenozoa; class Kinetoplastea; order Trypanosomatida; family Trypanosomatidae; genus Trypanosoma; species Trypanosoma congolense. The sequence goes on along the minus strand of NHOR01000448.1, from coordinate 316,588 downwards.
GGAATCGCAGTAAAGGCACGCCACTAAAGAAAGAAGCCCCACGGAACAGCGCAACCGCTTAAGTCAACCGTGGCGCATGCGTGCACCAGTATTAAAGAACAGCTCAACATATGTATGATGAAAAGAATAAATCGGAATATACTTATGCGGGACGTGATTGGCCGGCAAACTGAGGACAGTAGAACCACTTAGCACCCTCACTTCTGGTTACCACAAACGAAAACTCTAGCCCAACACCTGGCATTCGCTTCGGTCAAAGATTGCATCAGCCCCATGGAAAAAGAAAGAAAAATAAGCTACGACTACCGAGGGAAAGGTCGGACAAGCCAGCGGGCCGACTACCGACTCACTAATAATATGATGGTGATATTATATTAGCGTGTTCACCTGCTTGAGAACCGACTCCAGCCGACAGTGCGGGGAATCGCTTGACGATAGAATTATGACACTTCATTACTCTACCGCAGAGGGTGCGGGAGATGGGTCGGCTTCCACGAAAAAGGAAACACGGACGAATGGAAGAAACTACATATTGGCCAACGCATGCTTGCCTGCAGCCCTTATGATACGAACTGGTCCAGCCGAGTAGTGCCTAATTGCCGGCCGCCATCAACGCCGTTTAGTCTCTCGTGAACAATCACGGAGACAGGCTCACATATTCCCACTTCTGCTCCTTCCATCATGTAACGAGTAGCCTTGAGCAATGCTGCATGCTCCTTCCAATTAATGGAGCATCTCGAGGCACCTGAGGAACACTCGCTGTGCTGGTGGCGTGAGTCTTTAAGCGCCCGCTCCACATCCTCCCAGCGGGGATGAAAACGAGAGCCCAAAACACACCGAATTAGTGGTTCCACCTTACTAGCTCGTAGCTCCAATTCATCTCATTTCCTTTTGAACCATTCGACCGTCTCTGCACCTGGCGGGGCTTCCTGACAGAGTTCGGAGAGCCTCCCGAATGCACGCACAGCCCTGAACTCAAGATTGCCGTAACAGTTGATGGAAGTGGGAAGTGTGTGATCTCGATTTATCCAGTGTTCAAACCTATCAGGCGAAGGCGTACTCATCACAAGAGCACCCCAACATGGCGGGATAGAATAGGGAAATATATCTTTCTTGTGCTCATCAAATATGGTATACCCTCTCCTGCACTGAGTGGCCATACGTTCAGTCTCACTTATACCGTCTTGCACGTTATAGTACACCACCATTCCAGGAGTGGCACCCTTGTGCCGGTAAAGAATGCAAATCTCAACCTTGCTAAAGTAAGTTAAAGCACACAGTTCTTCCGAGCTATGGTGCAACAATTGGCAGTGTAGAAATGGTCCCAAGCCTCTCGTTTTTCCGATTCCAGCAGTGTCAATAGTAATGTAGCACTGCGGCATTCTGCAATCGTTCGGCTTCAACCACCGATCAAGTTGCTCCTCAACGATATGCCACCCGCTCATCATATCCTTGCGAATATATAAATGGGTGTAATCGCTACCTTCTCCTTGTGGTGCAGGAAGAGCTTTTAACGGCTGTTGGGGAACGTGCATTCTGTTCGGCCATCCCAGAGCAGAGGAAAGTACAGCTGCCACTTGTGCTTTCTCAGTCATCACCAGCCTTTCCTCAATGCCATAGGACTGGCCGAGTTCCGGCGTTATGTCAACGTCTCCTCGTGGCCATAAACAAGGAACTACCCTCTCCGCGTTGAGTAGCCTCATTGTATGCGGTTCGTTCTTGCACACCCTTCCGGTTATTACACATATCCACCTTGCATAAGAAACATAATCATACAAGCCATTAATCACTTCAGCGCTCCGGGATATCACTCTCACTCGGCTTTTCTCCATATGTCTGGCAGCAGAAAATGCCTTTTCTAGTCGTTTCACTGCATCAGGTCCAATAGCATCTCTCAATCCTCTGCTGTCAGCTTCTTGCACTCCATCTGACTGCTTCTTCCTGTTGCGAATATGACGTGCGTCACCATGGGTTACGTACATGTCGACCTGTATACATATTTACGCGTGCCTGTGCGCATTTGTGTGTGAATGTTATGATATCAGGCGTTGTTAGTGTGCAGAGGGTTGGGACCTTAACTAGGAGTACAAGACCATACATGGAAAAATATATGAGATGAAGGCGACACTGCGCCCAGGTTGTCAATGTGAAACCTCAGGAGCATGTTGACCTTCAGAGACTCCAAATCATTTTTCAGGATAGTGCACATAACACGTCTCTTCAGTGGAGATTTGGTGAGGGGAAACCCAGATCCATAGTCACGGAGTAACTTTATTATACCGGGCTTTGTCCCCAGCCATGTCCCTCCTGTCCGTTGTGTACCATGAGAAACTCATTGATTAGCCAAGACATCCGATGATGTATAAACCACAATACTTATGTAGAGTTTAGAAACTGCAATGGTAAAACAAAATCCACAGTCATTCAAAACCAATAACAGCGCAACGTGATGACCAGTGAAATACCAATAGAGGAGGGCACACCTTCTCATACATTTAAACCCTAAATGGCTCCCAGTTTCCGACAAACCCGACGTGAAAAAAGCTCGCGCCGTTTACTGCATTTACTATCGCATTTTTGTGTACCTAATGATTTCACTCGAGCCAGCACATGCACACAATCCTGGAGCACAGCGCAATAAGCTTTGAAGTGACCCCACTCACAGAGAAAGCAAAAAGTGCTACGCGTATTCACTGACACTCACGAGAACAAACTTCCATATATTCTAAGCGACACAGCACTGTTTTTACAGGAATGTGGAAAAGTACTTTCCACAATTCGTGTGGCAGCAAACACTTAGGGCTGATGGCGTCACACGCAGCACAAGGCACATAACTAAATCGCAGTAGAAGTCTTCCTCAACAAGAGGAAATTGTTCGATAGCCGTTAACATATGAATTTTCATACAATGGCAGTACGAGATGGGCCACATCATTCGCATGTTGACAAATCGCGGATTGGTCCCACAGTCAGCAGATCGCAGAGGATCACACCAAAGCTCTGACGTTTAGCTCAACTCGGTCCTTGATACACACACTTTGAATACAACACAACAACAGACTCATCACAATGCACTTTCCGCAGTCCGTCATGAACATAAACTGCATTCAGTGGTATTTTGGAATATAAACGCCACATGCAACTAAGCCTTAATTCCAGTACATGTTTCTCTTCCTTTAAAACGAAAATTACTTACTCCTATCAATGGTCCGCATACTCCGTCAAATTGGACAGCGCATAAATTGTACTGTATGTATCTCCGTTACTACCATCAGGTAGAGACTCCGGCATGTTGCTTCTGGTACGCATCACTTCAACAGCTTGCACGTGTCGCCTGTAGATGATTAACCCTTGTTGTCTATCATATATGTCTGTCCCTATTAATGGAGCCATTACCACAGCAACAAATATACACTGCCTGAATATGGTCCATATTGCGAACGAGTTACGAAACAGCGGACAGAAAAACTCTATGCAAAAACTACTTGCGAGACACCTTAAGCAAAGGCAAGTCAAACTGCGCTGAAGTTGCGCCACAACATTCATTCTCATGTTACGTACCGCGCACCGACTGCGGAAGGGAATCAACAATTTCACAATCAATAAACACTTTGCTCAATTCCCTGTAAGTTTTTTATATAACATATGAAGGTGCAGCTGCCATTGAGAAACAAAATCAGAATGCCGTGACGAAGAGAGTGGCAAATATGAATGCACAGGAACAATTCTTGTTTTAGCCACAACACGCCACACGTTTTATTAGAACTGGTCTGGAAAGTACAAGTCAACCACGCGCAACAACCGCACGCCTTATTGGGGAAAAACATCTCACTATGAACATGACAGGGCAAACGAAAATTCATACGAGGCGCGGCAGCCTGACCACACGCTCCGGTACGCACTTCAACACCGCCTGTCGCCTCTACGAAGGGCAATCCTTTTTGCGTGCGGGGCCAGCTGGCAGCAACTGGGCAAACCAAATACATCGGTGCATACAACAGCCTTGATAACGATTAGAAATGTGGTTAGAGGTGCCAAACATATCGACCATTCACTGGAAAGTGTGTCTTTCCAGTTTATAGGTAAGTTCAGATGCTCCACTCTCCGATACCGATTGGGGGGAATATGGCGGAGCCCTATTCACCAAGAGGAAGCCCCAACAGCCACCAAGTTTGAATTCCTGCAGAGCTAAGATGTGGAGCAAGGTGATACCTTATTCTAGGGGGATAGAAACCCACTTTCTCCTGGTTACTCATGGTCATATGAGATGCTTCAAAGGTGCACACTTTGAATTCAGAGGCCTGGTATGCTTAGGGTGGGTACAGTACTTTGTATGCCACGGCGATGTCCAAAGCATGCCCACAAGAAGTGGAAGCGGGCAATCTCGGAACCGTTTGCACAGACGCGTCCCAGGGTAGCACTAACAGTGAAAGAAAGCAACTATACCACACCAGTAATAAAGCAAACTAACAGTGTATTGGGGCTGTCACTCCACGAAGCCGCATGAACAAACGCTTCGCCACACCTGCCAGTGTTTTATATAAGTGGAAAGAGTGAGCGTGTATTGTTCCAGACTCAAATACAAGCGGTCCAATTCTCCTTCTTCACTCAAAAATACTCGGCAACTCGCACCTCAGTTTCCCTTCGGCGTCACCGGTAACACCCATTAGGCGCGTCAAGTGCGACATTAGCTGCGTGTTGTATCACCTCTACGGAGTACACAAGCATGCTTCACACTGTTAGAGCACAAACTGGAAAAAGCACGAACCCCTTCAACTTCGTTGCTCCCATAACTATCTTTGACATATTCTCCAAACGATGGTATGTGCCAACAGCTTTCAAGGGACGCGCCTGCACACCGTGTGAAGGAAGATGGAGTCTTTTTCCAAGTCGCGATGGGGCTTCATTCTGTGCGAAGGTTAAGCGTAGCTGCTGTTAGGTTCCTTGAGCAAAGCCATTGTTGCCACACAGATTATGCCCTCTTTGATGGCTCCAACTCCCGGTGCTTAGTTACTGGTATTCACGTCTCTCTGCCAACAAGTGGCCGTCATGATCCTTACGTTTCTTTAACAGCCTGGCACACGATGCGTATCTCTTCCACTTGTGGTATCACCGTCTCCAATGCCGCCCCGTGCTCACACAAGAAGGCGCTTCCTTTGGCCAGTGCGCAATGATATGTTATGAGATGGCTCCTCACATTCCACTTCCTGGTGTGCACGGGTTTCTTCCACGGCACCTGTCTCCTGGTTGAAAGCCTGTGAAGAAATACCATGAAACTGCTGCCTCAGTTAGGCTACTGATTTCACATACCACATGAAGTACTCAACTGACTCCAGTGCGCCTCACTTCGCCGATGGGACACAACAATATTCTCAACAGTGAACTACCTCGGTAAAACCTTCTCACCAGAGCCTTTTTATATATATTACAGGCCTCCTTTGTTTCTACAACTTCCAGTACTTCTCTATGAGCTCTAGGATTGCTAAAACGCATTGTCGCGGTGCTGTAAAATATCTTTGACGGGAGTAATGCGAGGTGGAGTGCTATTGAGTCTTTTATCAAGGGACGCGTAGAGAAGTGGGCTGACAGCAAAAGGGGGAAAAGGTTATGAGCAACTGCCCAGTCTCCACTACAGGCCTTGCCATATCACTTGTGAGCTGCGGAATCGCTCCAGCAAGCTTGGGAGATATGCTTTTACGCGCTCCACCGATCGCCACACGTGGGGCCAAATTCCTCCATCACGCTTTCCCACATAAAATGCACCAAGGGATTACCTCAAATTCTCTCGCGAAACATTTCCATACCGCCCCGACACGCATTTCTAGTTCCGCCATTGGCCAAAGGGCATCTTTGCGGTCCACGGCGCTGAGGGCAGTTTCACGGATGTTGCGCATTATTGCGTCCTCACTTCCGCTCGCCGTCAGCCTTTACTGGTTCAAAAACTCGGCATGTTCATTCAGAACGGGGCGTTATCGGCCGAAATCAGGGAAGTGGGTCCACAGTTTTCTCTCACCCCATACCGTATGTGCGACACCACAAACATCTTCAATACCTCATGCGGAGGGTTGGCCGACCACTTCACCTGTAGAATCCAAAATCTCGTGGCACTTCACCAGCCTCGAAAGGCGGCACGATAATCACATGCTTCCTTTTTGTGGAGCTTCTCTTGTCCGTAGGCTCATGATCAACAGATTCAATTTCTTGTCTTAATTTTCATCCCAAGCCATGCCACGTGTTGTGATGCAGTCTTTCCTGGGTAACTACGCCTGCCGATACTCCCCCTATACCTTCTTCAGACTCAGCCACACACCATTGCTATTGCCAGATGCTGTCGAGTGTGTTCGTTTTCCCATAAGCAAGGCGCCCTTTGCTATTATCGGCAGCGCTTAAATTACGCAGGAGCAACTAAAAATGCGGCAAGCAACTTTGGAGAAGCACTGGCGCAATCATGTGGCACAGTTAATGCAGCACTCTGGTTGGTAGCCAGCAACCGGGCTTCTTTGAGATGAACCTTGTGGCCTTTTGCCCTCACAGCCTCATGGATATTTTACTGTCATTGCTGTTCTCTTATTTAGCAACACACCTTCTCTCTTAAAATCCAGCCGTTACGCAGTGCATCACAACTGACACCGGCGTCCATCTTGGGAGTTCCTTTCTTAGTGTTACTTCGCTTACCGTTTACTGAATATACTTAGATACATTTGCTTCAAAAGCAACGGTGCACTCTGTTGCCCTCCCGAAATCTGTTTCCCGTTACATCATTAACCAGATCTCCATGTTAACAATGATTGGTTTTCTCAACGCACGTGACGCCACCGTGTTTCTTTGAAGGCGGAATATCGTAACTTTTGGTGTCAGCTTTTGCATTGCAGGCACTACCCTCGCTCTTTCTGTCAGCGTAGGAGGTGGAGCTTCGCGATGGATCCTAAGCGGTGCGGCATCTGTTGTAGACTGCTTGTCTGTTCGTAAGTTGCTCACACAGAAATCACCGCATCAGCAGCTTTCGCATTCTGTTTCAAACATCAGCTCGAATGGTTCTTCCCCTGGCAGACCATCTGCTTTCGGTGGACTCAAAAACATTTACTGGCCGTCAACATATGCCTAGAAAACTGCTCTAGCAATATTTTTCAAAGTGAGCAAAATTGCCTGAGGAGGGAATGTTGTTATTTCTGTTGGTCTCGTAGTGGAAAGTTATAGCTACGGTGTTTGGAAGCTTGGCTTATGCAGCCGCCAGCATCCCGTCACCCTTTCTATTGCTTACCCTTCCACCATGAAACACACGACTGAGCCGTACAACTCCGCACTATGCTTGAGAACCCGCCTTGTTATGCGGCTGTCCTTAAGGCGTTGGCAGTGTCTGTTGCCGGCAATCCAATATCCTTTAGCCGTTATGCTTGCGCAATACGGGAGGTGAATGATGACCGCTCAGCATATTCTCTTGGTCAGCCTTCTGTGATTTGGCTATTTCTGCGGCAACCCATTCGCCTTCATGGATCAACGGAACTGATCCTTTCCCCATATCACTGCCCAGGGACGGCGCATGTCCACTGAAACCCATAAAAGCACATTTGCGCGCGGAGAGTGGCATCTTACATATTCCCATGCCATAGGTGTCCGCGATATCAACAGCCGCCGCTCCGGTTGGCAGACTTCTCACCTGGTGCTATACTCAGAGACCGAGTGGATGCTGGATCTCTGTGCTGCTGTGATGGCTCGGGCGTGGCGGATGCCTCGCTGTGACGTTCTGGGTTGGTTAAGAATGGAACGGGGATGTGCCGTCAGTTTGTTTGGAGGTTTTGCATACCTTTCCATCCGCCTTGGCAACAAGTTCCTTACTTTTTGTTTTCATTTTGGAGGAATGTTGTTTGACTGAGGGCCTGAGAGGGAGCAGCGGGCCATCCGAAGCGCACCAGCCCTTACACAAGCCGAAAAGCAAAAACGATTTTGTGTCAATGCCTTGAACTGGAGGTGTAGGCAAGAGACCCTAACTTTAACAACTCTCGATTTCAGACCGGCGCACAATCCGGGTACGGGCTAATGTGTGGAGGGTATTGTACACTGGGTATCATTGGAGTTCTACTCCCACGACGGCCATGAAAATGCAGGGATGATAAGCGAGGTGCACTGTTCCATGCCCCATCTCCCGGCACTGCGAGGTGAAAGGAACTTAAGAGAGTACTTGAGGAACAAACATCAGCTCTGCAGGGAGAGCAAAGAGCGTGAGTGCTGGTGGAAGGCAGCACCGATATGATCAGCATGAAAATGTCAGCGTACGGGTGGAGGGTGCGAAAGCACACGTGCAACGGACACTCCCACAGTGTCAGCAAACGCAGTGCCAGCTGGCAGATAAGCATGGTGGGAGTTATTGAGAAAGGCATAGAACTCGGAAGGTGAGAGCAGCCAGAAAGACTCACAACCGCAGACCGCGTCCAATACGGAAAATGACCAAGTGAGCCATCTACAAGTGTGGAAGGCAGCCGCTTCGCTACAAAACGTTAAAGACCGACGGCATGGCAATATACTGTGGAGAACACACATTCCTAGCTTCACTGGAAACGAGGTGAGGGACAGCATCGTGGGAAGGGCTTTTGGGGCCATGCATTGAAGCACATAGAGGGCATGGTATCACGGTATCGAGCAAGTTTTAGAGGCACCCGAAATGTAAAAAAGTACTGGGGAATGCAGATAAGGCTTAAGGGACCTATGTGAGCATCCCGCAGCTCCATGGGATATTTGCCGCCGCCTTCGTCTGAGCAGGTTTTAGCTACTTATCCGTTTTCTGCCCCACTGTTGCTAAACCACGTGCCGGGCTCATAGTCACACAAGGTGGCGTTATGCTGCGGGCTCTTATGATTTGTTGAGAGAGCTGTGCCGAATAGCACGTTTATTTTGGTGGCAAATTGCGTGCACAGTTACGCGCCTTGCAGACACCGGAGGGTTGTTTGGGACTGCAAATGCGGGATGATTGCGATTCTCAGCAAGCCCCATATAACACGGGAGTGGTCTCTTTTGCACGCTGAATGGGGAATGAGGAAGAGACCGACGGACCACAGTCGACTGAAGCAAAGTAGTGTTAGTGTGAATAAAATGGAGCAACATGTCGCAATGTGTAGAGAGTCTTGAGAAAGGTTTCACATCCAACGGAAAAGGATCGGCGGCCTTCGGTCTCAGAAGCAGCGGCTCCAGGTGTCTGAGGTGTTTTGGAATCCAAGCAACACAAGAAGTGCAGTTGAGGCTTCCACCGCTCGTGACTAATAATGCCTCGTGGCAGATGTCCCACCATTTTCCTCACGAGGGGTGAGGCAAAGTGACCATGAGACTGTGGGAGTATTGTTGTGAGTAAGATGGCGTTCCATAGCATTTGGACGCACGTTGTGTGTGCGCGCATACTTTCGTGTGTGGAGCTGTATGTGGTGCTGGTATGACGTGCTGGAAGAGTTGAGTGATCCGAGCCAACCAGGAGGAATGCGGAGAGATTGCAACGCCCCTATGGGCTGACTGCGTGTGACATGAAGCCGGGTACAACAGCACACGCAACGGTGGTGATGGCCGTATATGTTCTCAGCGGGATGTTGCCAGCGATGGTTAATAAACACGTGGCACTCATGGACGTTACTCGTTGCACATTGTGCCGTCTGGCCTCGTGGGCAGTAATTGCAAGCAGCTCGAAGAAGCTGCCATCATTCAGGCGCGGCACGACATGAAGTAACCCAATGTACGTGAGGGTTATGCGGGCCGGTATCGGTGTGTGTGTAGGGCAATGGGTGGGTATGATTCCTACCCACCGAAAACTGAGAAACCCTGTCGTGTCGCTGTAGCGTGCTCTCATGTGCGTGTGGTAAGGACAGCACTGTCCAAAAAACTGGGGAGCCCCGAAGCGGTGGGAATGCTTAAAAGCAGAGCACTGGTACGGGCTCTCAGGCCAGGCTCCCGTCACCTGTTTAAACCAACCCAACCTGTGCGGTAGGCTGTGGTACTCTGCACTGCATTTTGTTAAGCAGCGTCACAGCTCCAGGCATGAGGAAAGTGGCCACGTTCCTTCACGGTGTTTGGTGGGAGGGCCATGAGCCATCGGTGGGGTGTCACGCCATGGGAGCATATCAGCAACGCGATGGCTATGCCGCTGTGGGGGTAGCCTGCTGGACGGCATTTTGTGTGAAAAGTCAATGGAAGGCATAATGAGTTGAGAGGACTGGCAGCAGAGCACACGGAGGAGTATCAAACCTCTCTGAGGAGCTTCCCTTTGCTGTGGCCTGTCAAGTGACTGCCAGGAAGGGTTTACTTAATGCGCTTTCCATTGCTTTTCCTCGTGGTCGTGCCGTGCTGTGTTGGTACGCGGTGAATTTGCCTTGTCGGGCAGAGGGGAGTGGAAATGAGATATTTGAGCCCGGGGTGCTGAGAGAGGCCGTTGAAGACGGAGACGAAAACACTCCTGCCTGCAATGGGCAAACGATGAACGACATCCGTGTGTCCTACAGCGAAGAAAATAACTGGTAGGATATCCAGTGCTTAAAAAATCAAGAACAGCCTTGCCTTCCTCGACACCGTGAACAGCAAGACGGCCTTCGTCAACGGTTATCTAAAAGTGATCCAAAAGTGTGCCGAAGCAATTTAAGAAGCCAGAGTGGTTCCAAATGTTACCTGGAAAGGCAATCTCGGAGAACACACAAAACCATAATTCAGCAGAAAAATCACTGTCCAAAATACCACACGCGGCTGCGGCTGCCATGTCCTGCTGTGGACGTTGTTCACATAAAAAATGACCTGAATAAAGGGGGAAAGAAAATAAAAATGAAGGCAAAAGTGTACTCCGGAAAACTTTCTTCTGGGCCCCATTGATTTTTAATGTTTGGACTGAAATTACGTCGTTACATGATTCTAGGGTGTGGTTGTCCCAGTCAGCGCGGCTCAATATTAATAGAAATGTGTTCGTTGAGGAGAGGAACGTGTCAATGTTAGGGAATACACGGGGGAATGAGCATAATGGATCATGTGAGAAAACGCGTTGTCATAGGAAACATTTCTTCTCTACCTTCTTCCATACGTGTTTATGCTTCTCTAAATGAGAAATTACTTTAAAGAAAAATATATGATGCTCAAAAATTAAAGCCACTTTCTGCTATCTACTTCCTCCTCATTTTCTTAGGTGATTGTAATCCCTCACACTGAGAGAATCCCCAGGTAATTACTCCCAGTGCGCCATGTTGTTTCACAGTGTCACCACCATTGTTTTTCTACTATTGGGAAGGGATCTCTTCGGGGAAGGCATTGTGAGAGGTATTCCCGGTTGAGGAAAATGTCTCAGTGGAAGATTTTTTATAGTCGGGGTTCATTGATTTACCCTGCGGAATATTTTTTGAGAGTGAAAACCTGCCTCCCCGGAGTATTCGTTGTGGAGGAAACTATACGTCTCGAATAATACGTTGTTTGTGGGGAAACCGCCTTATTTTACCTGATAACATTTACCCTAGGTTCATAATGATTCCCTCCAAAAGCAGCAATCTGTTGACGATGTCCGGCTCCACAGGCATGCGGGGTAAACTCCTAATGTGATTTTAGAAAGGGATTATTAAGATGTTACCTGTGCTTCATTAAAAGTGATTTTAATTTTAAAACCCCTTCCTTTGGTTGAACTGTCTTTGTGTGGTTGTGATGCGTAACACAGCTCCTCCTTGCGAATCATTTAATCAAATGTCGTCTTTTCTTCCACGTTTCCTGTAAGTTATATTGCCATTGACCAGTTTGCGTTTTTGAAGGTAATTGGGGACACCAATTCATATTTGAAGTGGTGGTAAATTAGCGTTCTGGGATGTGGAGAAATGCTATCATTGTTTTGGTCTTTTTTCATTATTTTGTTGAAGCAGTGAATTGCCACAACGAGCCAGAGCGGGAGTTGCTTTGCAATATTTTTCGGCAATCAGAGAGGGTTCTTCAAGAATTTGCGAAAGCTGAACTAATAAAGGAGGCGATCTACGGGCCGATGAAGGAAAATGCACTAATTATCAAAGGTGAGGGCGTAAGCTTGATCCCCAGTTGTTACAGGCCAATTCTACGTAATCAGTTTTGCGAATATCTCGGGAGCGAACGAGTAAAGGACGGCTGCTTCGCCGAAAGCCTCCTAGGAACGTTTTTCTGCATCTGTGTGCCCGGTGCCCAAAGAGGTACCGTGAGCAACTTGTGCGGGGTGGACATTGGACGGCATTTCGATTTGTGGCATGGGACTTTTCCAATGAGGGATGACGAAACTGAGGATATTTTTGGTAATGTGTGGAGGAATGTCGTAGGCAAATGCACTGGAGGAAGTGGAAATGTAGAAAGCGGCAGTGAAGAGCTGGAAAAGTTGAGAAAGGCTGTGGAAGAAGTCGAGAACAAAACACGGCTAGGCACAAACGGTTTCTTTTATTTTGGAGGAAGTGAGGAAAAGGGGTGCGGTGGATCAGATGGAAGGAATGTCTGTGCGGCATATCTGAAAAAAGACGGCAGTGTCAGTAAAGCACGTATTCCATGGGTGGAAAAAATCAAGAAGGCGATAACACAGCTGCAGGAGATGAAACGAGAGAAACGAAGTTTGGACTCCAGGGAAAAAACGACAGGAAGAAATAGCGAAAGTATAGTGGCCCCACCGCATCGTACAGGAGAGGGAAATACAGAACTAACAGTCCAAAGTGAAGGTGCCGGAACTCCACCTAACTCCGACCGCACACACTCAAAAACAAAAATAAGCACTAAAACCTCACCTATAACCAACATTCCCCACCTCGCAACCAACCTTAATGAAGACGGCTCACTCCTAACCAACCAGGAGTGGCTCGTCATAGCCGCCTTACTCAACTAAAACAACTTTTCCCAACTTTCACGCATTCAGAAAATATGCCCCCCTCATTGGTTACACCCATAAGTTTGCTAACAATTCCCTTGTCAAAAGCACCAACCAACTCAGGATTTTTTTAAAGGGCTATATGGTTAGGATATCTTTTTTCACTTTTTTTCCTCTATCTTTTTAAATTTTTTCTTTTAGTTTTTTCATTTCCTTTTTCATTTTGTCTGTTTACCTTTTAAATTTTCTTTCTTTTTCTATGGTTCCTCAGATATTTTTCATTATCCTTTTCTTTTTATGAAAGCCTGCGATGTGAATGGTTTCGGACGTATGATTTCATGGCATTGGCTTGTACGTTTTTCCCTATACATACATATATCTTTCTGTCTATATCATACTTCCGTCTGTAAAACGTGTACGTTCTGGAAAGGAAGTTGATTAGTCATCAAAGGCGCTCACCTCCCTCTCTGAAGTGGAGCGGGTAACGAGTGTCAGGGCTTCTATGGAGTTTGCTCGCAATATCAACCAACCCCGTTTTCGTTTGACTTTCGTCCAGCGCAGAATCCGAGTGTCACGTGCCATGTGGGCGGGTTCTTAACGATTGAGGATGTAAACCTCATGGCTTACTTCGACTGCGAGCGTAGAATGGATTTCGTGTCATTAGGGCAATCGATGGTACGTTTTACATTGTGGAGAATCTCAGATTTCCTCATGGCATTGAAAGGGGCGAGAGGAGACCTCCGTGCAGAATGAACAGTTTTAATAGTCACTGAGTGGGCACTACATAATTAATATGAGAGTGCATGTGCGCAGCTCGCAGATGAGGGTTTCCACGTGCAGCAAAGTGCAAATAAGCATTTGTGTGTAGTGCAAGAACAGCTCATGCGTGTGTACAGGAGATTGTTGCACAGCGAGCGGCGCAGTTGGAAGCGAACGCCGAAACGATTGCTATGTTACGGGGGCAGCTGGCTGGTCAGGGTGCAAGTAGTAATACCGAAGAGTGCAATAGGCACCATGGAAAGCATGACACGGGGAAGGCCAAGCGTACGGACGAATACGCTGGAAAGGACTGCAAGTGCCTCGACCTTCATCAGGCGGTGTTGGCATTGGAGGAATCCGGGAGTCACGAAGAAGCGCTTGGATATGTGGAGTGTGACCCGAGGAGAATATTCGCACATTCGAGTGTGCGATGGAATGACTTGACGGCAGATCTCCTGATCAATTGATTATGGCATATCCGCATGTGGTCCTCACGGGCATCACCGGGTCCG